>JAVFBW010177739.1:0-10824 GCA_034783835.1 Mopalia ciliata
CTTCCAACAGTATCAATGCACTCTGTATAATTGCAGTTTGTTTCAAGAATAGCAATGCTGCCTTAACTAAGCACTGGAGGAAGATTGACTTTCCCACAGTATCAACGCCCTCTGGCTAAGGGCAGTTTCAAGAGAAGCAATGCAGTCTTTACTTAGCACTGGAGGAAGATTGACTTTCTAATAGAATCAACGCCCTCTGGCTAAGGGCAGTTTGTTTCAAGAGAAGCAATGCTGTCTTTACTTAGCACTGGAGGAAGATTGACTTTCCAACAGTATCAAAGCACTTCACATTCTATGTTTGTGTAGTGTTAATAATTGTGGGCATACACAGCAATTATATAAGTGAAACCCCCTTAAGCACAGCCTAAAACACCAATTTTGACGTTAAACAATCCATATGTTCAAAAAGTTCTTGTAAATGTCGACGAGATAATCTGATTTTAAAGTAGCCAATTTTTTACTTTATATTGGAATTGTCCATTAAAATGTTTTCAGAGAGACTCGTAGAAGTATTGCTAAAGGCAACACACGACAGTCAGTTGGAATTTCAAGTGTACAAATAGAGACGCCAAAGTCCCGGTCATGTGATTTGTCATCGAGTAAATCATCAAGCAAGGGGAAGGGGCCGATGCCGCGGGTGACATGTGAGCGTGTCACGCGGGCATCTTGGGAGAACAACAGTAACTCTGTAAAGACAGTGACCCCTGAAGCATCACATTATGAGGAGATATGTGAGGATCGTGGTATCGAGTGTGGCACAGAGGGTTGGGACCAGGATGACAGTATGTCGGCTGCTGGAGAAACAGCTGAGGAGTCTGATGATGAGGAAGTGTTCAGTGTCCATGAGGCTGGTGTTAGTCCCAGCCCTCCAGACTCTAGAGCAGTCAGGAGAGAGATGGAAATTGATTTCTCTGACCAGGGATCCTCAGGTAGTTCCGACTGGCTGTCTGCTCCCTCAACCAGTTGCGTTCCCCGCTCTCGCATTCCCGTCCCCATACAGAGGCGGCTACAGTCTGCTGGGGCTTGTCTGGTATGTCAACATAAATGTTTTGGCATAAATGTATAAAGCTTTGATAAATCAGACCGTTGTATAGATTTTCATTTATATTTATCTGAAAGCAACAAAAATCTTATAATGTTAGGGCTCTAATTCTACCATTAACACTCAAAAATACTGTTATTTAATTTGGAAATTTAAATGGTAGTGAATAGTGCATGGTTAAATAAGTTTTGTATATAATTCACGTAAACAAAAATCTCAAAAACTATTTGATCATGCAAATCTTACACCATATATGCTATTGCCTTAAATCAGAGACAAGCCCATATTTGATTGTTTCTTTTTATACAAATTAAAGACCAAATTGGATCATATCATTTTTTAGATGAAAAGGAAGTCAGATGGAAGATTTGAAACAAAAGAAGTTTCCCCAGGAAAGAAAATGTGTCGCTCGACAGGCAGCTTAAGGTAAATTTTTCTATAGTGTAGTTAATAAAGTTTACTGGCGGATAAATGATGTTAACCAATGTAACTCAACGTCCATCTCCACATAGTTTACAACTTGTTCTGTAGAGGGAAATAACGGATAGTTTTGTTGAATTTTTGTGGCCACTTATATTCATCTGACAGGAGCTTTGAGATATAGTCTTAAGCTAAATCCTAATGCCTGGTTATCCGGTTCTGTAAAAGTTGACAGTTTTCCGTTCTTGAATAAAGCCCACTTTAAGTTTGATCTTTTCTAGAGTTCTTTTATATTTAGTTTTGTCTAGCCTTTATTAATTGTATGGAGAAAATTACATTTATGAAAAATAATGTCCTATATGTATGTCCTGACGTGTATTTTCCTGACTTGACTGTTTGATTTGTATCTGTCTATTGTGTCTGTCATGTGTTTTGTGCAATGTTTTTAAAGTGGATATATTTCCCATATTACCGGGAACAGTATTAAAGAGATGGTTGAACAGCACAGCGGCTCAACAGATCCCAGGAGAAGAAAAATTCCATCCAAAGAGAACCCTCCCCCTGAACTGGCAAACTGGCTCAAAACTTTTCAGGTAAATTTGATCTCAAATACAGCCACTGCTCTAATGAACTAAAGTATGCGATAACAAATATCCGCCAAACTATAGGCCCCCCTTGTGGGAAAAAAATATTATTTACCGTTCACGGGTTTGAATCCGCCTTTCAACCATCAGGTATATGAGCAAGTCACATATTGTGGCTCAGCAATCGCTGGTTTTTATGAGGTTTCCTCTCGGTTTTCCACCGTAATAAGGCTGTGTACAGTGTGAAGCGGACAATCCGTTGTCATAAGTTAAATACCCTTGAGTACGACGTCAAACACCAATCAAACAAACAAAACAATCATTTTGTTGGATAAAAGAAGGGCCTCCATACGTTTGGCAGACAAAGACTATCATCAGCAATACAAACAAGATTTATTTTCCTCTATTTTAAGAGATTCCATTTTGTTACTGTAGGCAGGATAAAGCTTAACTTACACAACCGTAACCTTCAGTCGATGTGTAAAACTTACAGAATGTATTTTGTTTTTTCTCCCCAGGCCTGGAGTAATGCAGAGAGATTAATGGCCCTGGATGAACTAATAGCCATCTGTGTGCCCACACAAGTCCGTCACATGATGCACATCATCGAACCACAATTTCAACGAGATTTTATTTCACTTCTGCCTAAAGAAGTAAGATTTCCAAACATCTTTTCAAAACCACCATTTTTCTAAAATTTTGTGACAAGTGAACATTCATTTTATTGTACAATTTATCAAGTATGGCTTTACAAAAGTGAAAAAAAGTAACAGTTAAAGAATTTATATTTAAGAGAGGAGTTCTGGTGACCTACAATTTTGAAATAGTATCTCCCCTTCAAAAGCAAATGATTCCGAAATATTTTGGAAATCAGCATTTCCAGTGATGTAAAAAAAATGTGACAAAATAAAAAGATATGTTTTGAATTATTTAATTTTTTCTGATTTCAGTTGGCTTTATATGTGCTCTCTTTTTTGGAGCCAAAAGATTTATTGAAGGCTGCTCAAACGTGTAGGTATTGGCGTATATTAGCCGAGGACAATTTATTATGGCGAGAGAAATGTCGGGAAGAGAGTATAGATGAGAGTTTAGTGTATGGTTATAGATATCTAAGGAGATCTGTGAACCCGGGATGTTCTAAAGCTAATTGGAAGTCTCTATATATGAAACAACATCAGATAGAACAGAACTGGAGGACCGGGGAACTTAGACCCTCAAAGGTAATCTATCATTGCTGGCATAAAACTTAATGTATTTGTTCATCATTTCACAAAGTTCAGCAGGCTTTCTGGCTAAGGCAGGGAGTGTCAAGTTGTTTCTACTTAGCAATCAAGGAAAGGTTATTTTCAACACATTGAAAGACTTGAAGAATTTGAAGGTTATGTTCTAGTGATTACTTCAGAGTACATCACGATCATAAAAATACCCTTAAAGACAGCATTAGGTAAATAAATATTTATCCTTTCTCTGAGTAACATCTTTTTATAAATGTTTACAATATCTGTGATAGACTGTCAAGCACATTTACTTTGAACAGTTTTGAATGATTAAATTCAATTGGACTTACTTGCTTTTAAGACCCAAAACCATGTACGTAAGAAAATTTCATTTGTAAAATACCCTGTGACAACTGTATAATTCTAACCCTGTTTATTCTAAAAATGTAGGTATTAAAAGGCCACGATGACCATGTGATAACCTGTCTAGAATTCAGTGGTAATAGAATAGTAAGTGGATCTGATGACAATACGCTCAAAGTCTGGTCAGTCTCCACAGGAAAGGTTAGTAGTCATACAAACAATGTTACATACATGTGTTCCAAACATCATACACCTGCCGTCGGATAGAGCCTACTGTTGCACTGGTACTCTCAGGGCAAAAAGACAATTGAAAGCCCAATTTTAGAAGTGTCTCTTTATGCCTTTAGATTTTCCAGTCTTGCCAGTTTTTGTTGCATCCACAAGGGTTTCCTTCATCTATTGGGCTGGTTTTAAAGCTTTGTACAAAGAATATGCTAACATATGGGATAAAACTCCCATCAACTCAAACCTATTTTAGATGTGATCCCAATGGCAGTAAAATGAGTATAAAAAAGAAATCTATCACTGTAATAAATTGTTGCCTTTGTTAGACGTGTATTGACAGGAAATCAACAAAGTTAATGGCTTTCATGTGGATGGATTGTTTTGCAGTGCCTGAGAACATTAGTAGGTCATACAGGAGGGGTGTGGTCATCGCAGATGTCTGGCATTAATATCATCAGTGGCTCCACAGACAGAACTCTCAAAGTATGGAATGCTGACACAGGACAGTGTATACACACGCTATACGGTCACACTTCAACAGTTAGATGTATGCACCTCCATCATAACAAGTATGTCAACAACCATATTTATCAGCAAAATCATGTATTTAATTATATTAGGAAAGAAGTTTTGTACAAGGCTCTATAATTATTAGCTTATTTACTTTATACGGTTTGCTATCGGAAGGTATCACACTGGCAATTCTCTTATTTTTGATAACATTGGCACAATTTATTGTAGAAACATGCCTATGATATGGAAACTGCAGCATTTCTTTGGTTCAAAGCTGAAAACGTCAGTTTGATTCAAACATTTCTTTATGGTTTTTAAAGTCTTTGGTGAACTGATATATATTTCATCTGCTCACAGCTTTACATTTTGATTTTTTTTAAATTCTTGTCCAGAGTTGTCCTTTGATACTAGTAGTCATTTATTTATTTGATTATAGCATGTGCCATAATGTCTGTCAATCTTGTTTGTTTTTAGGGTTGTGAGTGGTTCAAGGGATGCTACTCTACGCTTATGGGACATTGAGTCAGGCCAGTGTTTACATGTATTGATGGGCCATGTGGCAGCTGTCCGGTGTGTACAGTACGATGGTAGACGAGTGGTCAGTGGAGCCTATGATTACATGGTTAAAGTCTGGGACCCTGAAACAGAAACCTGTCTACATACACTACAGGGACATACAAACAGGGTCTATTCCTTACAGGTAAGCTTATACACTGGACTCCTTCAGTCACATCAACGGTTCCTCTTGTAAAATCGTCCGTGGCTTAGTGGTAGCGAGTGCACTTCCTAAACCGAACCTGCTTTGATTTACCATTCAAGGGATCGAGTCCGCTTTCTAGTGCTCTCAGCTATGGGACGAGACAAAGTAGGTTTTTCTTGTCCTAATCTGTTGCAAGCGATCTTGAAATGGATTTCCTTGTACTGTTTAGCTGGCATGAAGTCATGTAAGTGAAATCCCGTTAAATATGGCGTAAAAACACTTATGAAACATTTGTGTAATATTTTAATGCAGAATATAAGTTTTCTCCATGTTTATCAAAAGGCTGATATGTTTTGATCTTAATACGAGGGTCTGTGCTGGTTTATGTTGGCATGTTTCAAAAGTTTATTATGTACCATATTGTCACCATGAAAGTAAGTGTTACTATCGAGGCTGTGTTTGTTTTTGTTAACGGATGGTTGGGAGGATAATCAGGAAACCAACTTGCTTGTAATGCCTTTGTGTTTTGTATTGTGATTAACTTGTTTTGAACCTATTTGCTGCTAGGGGCATCAATTTGATTTCCTTTCCCCAATGGGTTGGCACTCCGTCATCTGAGTGAGTTAACCTAGAGTAAAGCATTAAACATTGATAATTTGGACGCCTTATCTTATTGTGGATTATGTTTAAAAAGGGCTACCATAGCAGAGTGGTCTACAACGCATGTTCTAGAGAGTGGGTGCTTCTGGTCCACACCCCCTCACCCCTGGAATCATAGGTTTAATTCTAGTATTTGTTATAATTTCAGTTTGATGGTAGTCACATAGTGAGTGGTTCTCTGGACACCTCTATCAGAGTGTGGGATGTAGAGAATGGGAACTGTTTACACACTCTCATTGGTCACCAGTCTCTGACCAGTGGCATGGAACTACAGGACAACATCCTCGTCTCAGGCAATGCTGATTCAACAGTCAAAGTCTGGGATATCAGAACTGGACAGTGTCTACAAACTCTACAAGGTTAGTCTTTACTACAGCAATACAAACACCTGGCAAATATCAGCTCAGTTGAAGTGTATTTATGCTCTCTACTTTGGAAGATGATTAATAATAGAGAGCATACAAAGTATTTGTGTATAAAACTTATCATTAAAGCTGTGTTGCTGTGTCAGTCAATCGATTTATATCAACCCCTATAGCCTGTTTGACTATCCCAGTTATTCATCTTGACTGAACTGGATAAGCATGTTTTATCATGGTATAGTGTTTTACCTGTTGAACAAGATAACGTACTTTGCTGTACTTGTTTATTACGTTGGTGAAATCAACACTGGCTTGTGATTTGTTGAATGTTTCTTCCTCCCAGGGATTTAATTTCATTGCATAACTGTTAGCGGGCCGTGGCTTAGTGGTAGCGCGTTTGCTAACTAATCCCTCTTAGATATACTGTTCACCGAATCAAATCAGCCTGTCTACCATTAGATATATGAGCGAGTCCCACGTTGTGGCTTCTGCAATCGCAGAGGTGGTCTTTACAAGTTTTCCACGGTAAGAAAGCACAGTGTGAAGTGGACAAAGCATCTTCATATAAGTGAAATACCCTTGAGTACAAAGTTAAACCACAATCAAACAAACATAACTATTAGCTTTCAAAACCAAGCAGACCAACATTGTGCCTTCTGGAGCTCAGACGGGACTAGTGTAGCCCCATGATAGGGTAAATAATCTTGTTTAATGTGGAAACACTTATACAATAAAATAATAGAGTAAGATTGTGAGTTTAATATATATATTTATATTTCTTCAAAATTTAAATATCTGAATAGTTGCATAGAGAATTGTTTTAGATTCCACAATTAACAAAAAAGCTTCTTTTTTTTAATTTCAGGACCAAATAAACACCAAAGTGCTGTTACGTGTCTGCAGTTTAACAAACGATTTGTGATAACTTCATCAGATGATGGTACCGTCAAGATTTGGGATCTGAAAAACGGGAAATTTTTGCGGAACTTAGTGTCTTTAGATAGTGGTGGTAGTGGGGGAGTTGTGTGGCGTGTTCGGTGCTGTAACACTAAACTTGTTTGTGCTGTAGGCAGTCGGAATGGAACTGAAGAGACAAAACTTTTAGTATTAGACTTTGACAGTGAGGACAGGAAAGTTTGATTATCAGTTGGACAACCCTGTCCTGTTTTCAGCATGTGTGTTTGCGTGTGTGTGTGTGTGTGTGTGTGCATCAGAAAGACTATGGTGATGTGTCATTTAGTATTTGGACTGTGATTATTCTGTCGATGTGAAGATTCGATTTTACTCTGACTGTTCTTCTTTACCTCTACATTTGTGCAGTTGTCCATTGTGTATGTATATAGGTGAACAATCCTGATGACAATTGCTGGAGGTATTTAGGAGCTCTTTCTGTTAATTTATCTAGTGCTGATACCATTTTACAGAACTCTGATCTGGCTTTAGTATTGCCACATGATAGCGACTCAAATAAATAATTCCATAAATTTTCCCTCTAAAAATTTTTCCACTATATGTAATTCTGTCAATAACCAGTGACTTATAAAAAATATAACAAACATACTAGTTATACAAGCTGTTAATTTAAACTTCAGCATTATCTGACGATTTTAATTTTAAGTCCATTCACTTACTCGATACAGATTTAAGAAAATTAAACTTTGTCATGGTTTGCAGTACTTTTAAAACAAATATTGAAGTTGCCTTTGTGCAAGCTGGGTATTTTTTGTAAACTACTACAGAAATTAATCAAGTGTATAAATAATTTATAAAAACCTCTATAGTAGTGTTTCCAGATAGTCTTCTACTTGCTCAACATACTGTTAATCTATCTAAAACTGAATAAACATCCAGTTAAAAGTATTGTACCATATATGATTACTTGTTAAAGGGCATTCAATTGGTTGTCACATTGTTTTGTCACCCTCAGACAAACTGAAATAGTTGTGTAACAGTTACACTCTCGATACTTGGCACAGAAGGGGCATTAATTTAGAAACGTTGAGCTGACATGTAAGTACTGTCATATCAGTAAAATAACTTTGAAGACAGATGTATCATTAGATCAGTGTTTGAGAACACAGGGATAGATTCCCATTCCTTTTGACAACCGAATATTGGTTGTCAGAAACTTAGAAAAACTGACAACGAACCATGAAAAACTGAAATCACCTATGTTTTATTGGAGAGAAACTCAATTTATGGCAGGAAAACTGAATTCCATTGCTGAAGTGTAGAGAATTTTTGCTTGGCCAAAGTGCTAAATTTGAATTCTAATCCGTGAAACGAAAGAAACATGCTTGAAAAAAGAAGGTTGTTGTTGTTGTACAAATCAACCACAGGTCATGTCGGAATATAACATTCAAAACAGCTCTGCATGGAGTTAGTCAGTAAAATCTGCCACTTAATGTGATTCTGTTTTGTCATGAAACAAAGTTTGAGGCAATTCCGGACTTGTTCTGTGATACACTGTAGGAGAGTAATTTTTCCAACAATTATTGCGGCTAATAATTATTCAAAAACTCAATCTGACCGAGAAAAAATTCAACTGAAAAAAAAGAATAGATTTTTTGGTTGTCAAGATTTTAATTTCTATCTATTCCTGTAACAAGGAATTTTAATTAGTGAATACAGTATAAGAAAAGTGGAACAACAAATAAAGCCAATTGCAGTATACCAGCATTATATTAACAGCTGTCTATAAGCTTTAATGATAACCCTATTTTTGTATCCCATCTAACTATGTTCATATAATATAATCAGTAAGTAGACAGTGGATGAGAATCCTCAATATCTAAACAACAAAAATCTTCATAGGAATGTATTTGATTTCTCTATAGTTTACTCATCAAACGTTTTATCTCAGGCACACATAATACAGCATCTTGTCAGATCGTTTGCGGAGTATCTGTATACAACAGAATTGTACTAAAGCATAGTGGTTTTTTATATATAAACCTGTCCACACAAAATATTCTTCAAATTAGTCAGAGAAACTATATTACAATATCCAAGCAACAACCAGTATTTTCATTGTGCATTTTATTTGTTATTTTATTGGGACTGATCAGTAATTTACTTACAATGTAGACTATACCAATCTACTGACCAGCTTTATACAGGACAAATGCAGTTGAATTAGGATAAGACTAATTTTGAAAACTGCAGATTTTGACTCGTTCACATTGTGATGAACGTTTAAGTCAATAATACAGTAACGGGTTCCAGTTGAAATTTTATTCTAATCGGAAGTAAATTATCAACCTCCCTGATGTTTCAGGCTCTCTAGTTAAGAGAACTGTTCTTCGAGATTGGTTATATTGTTCGCTAGGGAGCAATTTTGAAAAAGGGAGCAAAATATTTTTTTCAACTGAGCATTTATTAAGAACACATCACATACAACTAATCTATGTTGCCATATTGTTGTCCTATAAATGTAACATGATAGTATACACCAACCTATCTAGCTCTTATGCCAAAAAATATTTTACTCTTAATTTTTTTATTTTTTTTTTCCCTGACATGCTGGACATAAACTATGGTCTACATTAAGTACTCTTACTTAAAAACTGTTTAAAATGATATTCAATTACATGGGCATTAAATAATTGTTTTGCTCTTAGTCATCTTGGGGAATGTTTCCGCAATAATTTCCATACTAAGATCGATTTTGTTGTGTGAATTTTAATTGTGTACTCTTTTTTTTATTCTTATTAACATTTTCAAGTTTTTTTTTTTTGGTTCACACAAGACATTAATAAAGGGAGACAACATTAAATTACTCAAAGGGAGATAATAATATGATGGAATTTTCCTCTTTTTTTTCTTCACCGTTTTAAATTACAATTTTATTATGCAAGATAGACTTTGGGCTGATTGTATGATTCTGTAAATATCAAACACCAACAATACATTAAGTGCAATACATCCAGTTTTCTTTATCCCATACTACTCCTCCTCTTGGGTCATTTGATGCCATAACTAACATAATCAAAGTATTGTGATTGAAGTTACACTTTTGATTTCTATGTTTCTCTGTTGGGCGTTCATTGTAAACCTTTTTGTCACCTGTCATTTGCTAGATTGCTTGATCGTTTTAATTCTTGTTGGTATAAAATCTTTTTTATTGTTACCAAATGTTGACATTTAGCCGATGCAGTGGCCACAACTTTTTTGTGACTACTGTCTTGGGTTTCTTTAAAATATCGTACGGTTTTATTCAGTTTTATAAATGTATTAAAAAATTAAATTTAAATGTTGATAAAAAGAGTTTTGAACCATGATGGTTAATGGGTTTTATCTAAACCTTCGTTCTCTTTATTATTATTTTTTAAATTTAAGTGTCCGATTTGAATTCTTAGTTTAATGTTCTTATTCTTAATTCAATTATTTTATTATTTCTTTGTTTGAGTTAATTTAAATTTTTGCTCAAAAAAAAAGTTATCATAAGTTTGTCTCTTATTGTTTCATTTGTGAAGTTTTACTCGTTTTAGTTGAGAATTTAACCTTGTTTTTATTTGTGAAAGAACGGATTCGCCCAAAATACATGTGTTGGGGAAGTGGGATGATACAGGCATATGTTGAATTCTGTTCTATCATAAAAATAGAATTGGTTATCCAGAAATTAAGATTTTATTCTCATTCATGTTGACTCAGACTTCTAAGTGTCGTTTAAATCTTATTTTACCTTTTTTTTCCCCTAAATGAACAGCATATACAAACAAATTTCTCAGAAAAAAAG
>JAVFBW010177750.1:0-10824 GCA_034783835.1 Mopalia ciliata
TGAGTTTTTATTCCATAGTTTTGTGTGCCCGCGGCCATGTCTTAGTCGTAGTGTGTGCACTTACTAAGCTGAACCTGCTTCAATATACCGTTCACCAGATGGAGTCCGACTATTGATCATCACATATATGATCATGTCACATGTTATGGCTCCGGCAATCACAGAGGTGGTTTTTAGGAGGTTTTCCACCGTAATAAGGCTAGATGCAGTGCAAAGTGGACAATTTGTCGTCATATAAGTGAAATACCATTGAATACGAGGTTAAACCCCAATCAAACAAACAAACATTTCTGGAAACAATCTGTATGTTAAGAATGTTAAAGCTCAATTCATACCAAACCCGATGTGACTGTCGTGCTGTACAAAAATTAGGTAGAACACTACTTTTTATGTAATAAAATTCATATTACGGGCTACTGTCGCGCTGCTGTCACCTGTTCTCTCACGTCATATAGTGACATTATTTGTTTGCATTGTGACCTCATTGCCTGAGCTAGTTAATAAATGTTAAAGCATAGGAATACAGCGCCCAGTGTGAACAAAGGAAGCGATGCAATGTTGTGTCGAATCTGGGCGAATCAGGCTTCAGAAATATATGATGTGAACACTCAATCTTTAAAACTTTAAAGGTATTCCCAAATGATTGATACCTAGAAAATGTATAAAATAGTCCAATATTCACTGAACGATTTGCAATGTGTTTCATTAAAATAAACTCGGCCTACATGTGGAGAAAATGTGATACTAACAACTGACTTTTATCAAGTGTCAACCTTTATTCTCAAGTGACCTCACCAGGGGAATTCACCGAGTTACTGGTATCTATAGAAACATGCCATTTTGTTATTTCTCAAGATCTAGCAGTCCTTCGTGTATCTTGGGTAACGTGTTGTCATTATCCACCATAGGCTGCTCCGAATGGAGTTTCCCCTGCCTACATCACAGCTCAAATGACTTCGCAAGTTTGTTAGTGAATAAAACAAATTCTAAGCATCAGAAAAATATGGGATTTATTTTACAGATGGTTTATAGTGTTATCTTTGTAATTCAGTCACTTTCAATCTAATTTTAAACCCATTTGGGAAGATCTTTAAATTAAAACTTGATCTTGTATAGGTTCATCTGACTCATACTGAGGAAGACAGTAGGTTAGAAGTCTACAGAAGACTGCGTGACCATGGAGCGCCCAACATTGTCTCTTATCTCTGGATGAAACAGTTGAGAAAACTCTTACATGTGTGCTATGTTTGTGAGCAGGGTAATTTTTTTTTTTAAATCAACACTTTTCTTCACCTTAAAAGTTTTCTGATAGAGGACATTTTTATTAATTTTTTGTGTGTTCATGTTGTTTTTTTAAACCACCTTAAATCACTGAGATACTTGTTGAAGATATTATTATGAAAATAGGTAAAATCAAACACCTTAAAGAGGAGCTGTGAATGCATTATTATTATTATCATTATTTATTATTATTTTTAATATTATTTTAGTCTTTGTTGTAACTTATCTGATTGAGGACCAATCATGTCTCACGGAAACCCTATTTCTAAAAATATCATTACTAAACCTGTCAGCAAAGCCATCTACTAACCATTACTAAATATTAAAATTTTTTCTTTTTTTTTACCAGGAGGTAGTGTCCACGAGTGTCTACAGTCAGAGGGTGCCTTCAGCCCAGACCTAGCTCTCTCTTACTTCAGACAAGTACTGGATGCAGCCATATTTCTACATCAACGTGATATACTCTATCTATACTGGACAGGTTAGTCTTACAAAGTACTATAATGAACCACATTTTTCTCATGGCACTCAAGTTTAAATGACAAGTGCAATAATAGTTCATTTTAAGTATATGTACATTGCTTGGCTGGGCCGCTGTAAATTGGGTGTTGTATCAGAGAATTTGTCCTCTTTATCAATATTTAAAGGGCAACTTAATGCCTACCAAGTATAGTTATTCTGGGCTCACTTGAAGTAATTGATGATTATTTTTCCAACCTAAATATAGCAGCCCTCTTTCTAAGGGTAGATTTTTTGGGAGAGAAGCAGTGTTATCTTCACTTAGCACGGGAGGAAGATTAATTTTCCAACATTATCAAACAACTTTCATTTTATGGTTTTGATAGTATAAATTATTACCATATTGGAATGCACTGCCATCATATAAAGGGAAATATCCTTCAGCATGACATACAGGGCCTGATTTACCAAAAGGCCATTGGCCCAGAGTCAAAGGGTATCTGGGGATATTTGATACTGAAACATGACAACAGTTCTATAAAATTGGGGGCTCACTCATGAGTGGCGTAGGGCCAACAATAGGTCAATCAGCTTTACTATACCAATCAACCAATACATCAATCCATCAATCCAACGTTTAAAAATATGTGACATTTAACATTGTTTTAGTGTGTCCAATATACTGCTGTACACCATCCTATTTAGCAGTATTTGTAGAATAACAATAAAGAGCTTTGATGTAGCAAAACAACATCCCCTTGTAGGATAAGGGCAGGGCTTTATGGCAAAGTAGGATGAAACTGCTAATTTAAAAACAGGTTGAATTCACAACATTTAAGGTTATCAAAAAAAAATGAAAATAATCCAGTGAGGTCATGTCCTATTGGAATATCATTCTGTTGCCTAACATCTAAGTACTAAACTCTTTTTGTGACAGGAATATATTATATGAAATTAAATAGTTAAATTATAAATATTAAGTAAATATTCTTTGCTGGTTTATTTAAGGGGTTTGTCATTAACAAGGCTTCAGACTGAGAGGAAAGACATGCAATTTTACTAAAACAATTTTTTTTTTTTTGCACAGCAAAAAATCTTGTATTATGCAGCAGTGAAACCCAGGTTACATGTAAATTGTGTAACTTCTCGGCAGCAGTATGTCTTTCTGAAAACTATGATGTTGAAGATGTTCAATGTATGGTACCGGCTATATTACTACCTTTGGAAGTAAGTATAGTTTCTTGTAAGCCATTGAGATTTTGTAACATTTATAAAGAGAAAATCCCGTCCCCGCTAGGTTTGAATTCCGGACTCATTTTGCCGTGAGCCTCTGTAGCTCAGTCAGTAGAGTGTTGGGCCTGTAACCCAAAGCCAATTTTGAGTTATATCTATGCAGACAAAAAAAAAATTATCATTAAGCCACCCGGTGCTTTATGTAGAGAGAGAAATCGCCGCCTTCACTAGGTTAAGATTCAGGAGTCATTCTGCTGTTAGCCTTAGAAGCTCAGACTTTTTGGCCTGTAACCCAGAGGTCTGGGTTTGATTCCTGGTGGAAGCAAGCAATTTTTTCTGTCTTCATTTATTCAATATATACGATGGTGATCAGTTAGTTTTGGGGAGTCTTATGCTCTTTCAGGTGTGGGGCTGCTTGAAAAGACAGGAAACATATGTTTTCATTATTTTCATTATTTTGGGATAAGACTTTCTTAGTATGGCCACAAAAATTATTCAAAATTTTTTGATTATGTTTGACTTGCACTGGCGCTGCAAATTAATCCTGTACCATTGAGTCTACAAAGGACTGTTACATTAAAAAGTCAAGTTAACCCGTCGAGTATGGGATACCCCCATTCCTGTGGGAAAGCACATTTCTCTGACCCATATAAAATTAACCCTTTTGCTAAACTGACTTAGTTTACTGCACTATTACTTTTTAAACGGCTCAAGAGATTGAGCTGAAAGTTTATGTTCATCTTTGTTATGGAAAGTTTCATTTTTTTTTATTTTCACTGACATACAAAATATATTGAAACAAAGTGTTTGTCAGCATTTCAAATTTGAATGTAATGCAGTTTTAATCATTCTTGAAAAGTTTAATTATATCAGCACCCAGTTTTCTAGTCTCCTTTTACAGGAATATCAAAATCTTGTACCGAAAATGTCTTCTCCTCTCTCACAAAGACCCATTATAACATACAAGAGAAAGGGCTTACTGGTTAAGGCGGAATTTCCCTCTGTATCAGACAGGCTGTAGCTCATTCTCTTTAACAGACATAGTGATGGATTAATCCCTGTATCTCTGAAATACTTGTAGGCTGATTTATTCATAACCCATGTCAAATGTCTTGTTAGCTACATTTTTTTACAATATTTTATACACCATATTTATGGTCATTACCTTCTCTCGAGATGTCTGTAGGTTACCCGTACCCATTATTAAGAAACTTGTCTTTGGGAGTTTATCTATAATATAAGATAAATCTATGTTTATAGAATCTACATCCCTGTGCCAGTGTGATTTCTTTTAGAATTATATTTAGTTTTGGGCTTTAATTAGTCTACTGTTGATGATTCTAATAATTTTTTTCTAGTTGATAGTAGAAGAGGACAAACTATGCATTGAGGTTGATTCCTGGGGATTAGGTTGTCTTCTCACTGAACTGTTGACGGCTAGACCAGCTCGACAAGACCTTGTCCATGAAGAAAGATGTGACATTTTAAAAAAGGTAAATGTACTTCAATTCTAACACTATGGCCCGCAGCCACGGCTTTGTGTTAGCATGTGCTTTTCCTAATGCTACTCCTATTTACCCTTCATGGGAACTAGTTTGTCTGTCGACCATTAGGTATATGAGTTAGTCACAGGATGTGGCTCCGGTAATTGCGGGGGTGGTTTTTACAAGGTTTCATCTTGGTTTTCCACCATAATAAAACAAGGAACAGTGTGAAGTGGACAGTCTGTCGTCATACAAGTGAAATACCATTGAGTACTATGTTTAAACCCAATCAAACAAACAAACAATTGTCATTTCAATTAACTACTGTGAGTTTCACTCCAAATCTATTTTTTTGAGATTTCATGAGCAGATTGTTGGCCGAGAACTATATGGACGGATATTCCAACCTCCCTAGCATGATATTGACCATGTTGTCAAAAGGCTTCCTTATATACCTATACAACATCTGCTCCGTGGAATCTGTTTGTCGCTAAAGCTGGTCTGCTGACTGAATCATAAAAACTTAGATAAAAGAAAAATTGCAGCACAAACGATTTATTTTGAAGGCAGAGTGAGACAACCAGAACAGTGTTCAATACAGAAAGCATGTACTGACAAACTACACACACTGTTAGTTTTTCTCTTTGACCTGCTGTATGGCTCAACAATGTCTTCTAGTCCAAGTCAAATGATTTGATTTTTGATTTTACAGAGTTTCCCACCATATGCAAGTGCATAATCTATTGTCGTATAAGTGAAATATCAGTCAAACAAAAAAAATTATACTGAAATAAATGTGTAATTAACTACTTTTATACTTCTGCGAGTGGTTGGAGGGAGCTTCATGTTGCCCTGGTGCTCTCGAAGCTAAAGGGGAACAGGAAGCTGATAGTTTGTGTTGTCTGTATCGCGTCCTGTTGTTGTCGTCCTGTATTTGTCCTGTCTTGTCTTTGTTTGTTGCCAGTAGTGTCAAGGGTTGTTTCCTTCATCCATTGGGCTGGCAAGTCATCATATAAGTGAAATACCCTTGAGTACGTCGTTAAACCCCAATCAAACAAACAAACAAACTTTTATACTTCCTGTAGTTTATAGCAGTTGAACTTCTCATCTTCATAGACATTTTTTCATCTGCATTTGTATAAAAACATTGTGTTCTATCATAAAACAAGAAGTGGTTATCCAGAAATTATGTAGTTACTAGTTATGTTATCCAGCTTATAAATGCTGTTCAAAACTTTTAGTAACCATATATTTTTACATCTTAGAGTATCAGTGTGTTATTTTGGGAGTTATCTGTGTTTCTATCAAACAAATCCAATGTACACTGGATATTCATTCTTTTTTCTTTTTTTACAGTTGGAATATGATCCTATACCCAGAAAGCCGGATATAAGAAATGATGTTGTTAATCAAATATTAACTAGCTGTTGGAAGGTAGGTTTAATCTGAAAGGTCATATCATTTCAGCGATTATCTCCAATCAAACAAACGAAAAACATATCATTGGATGCCATGTTTCATACAATGTTGTGTGTTTGTCTGACAATCATCAGGGTTGTTTATTTCCTGGGTATTTCTCGGTTTTCCAGGGTATTAACTGAATGCACGCGGCCGTGGCTTAGTGGTAGCGAGTACGCTTCCAAAACTGAGCCTGCTTCGATGTACCATTCACTGAATCAAGCCCGCCTGTCGACCATCAGGTATATGAGCAAGTCACATGTTGTGGGTCGGCAATCACGGGGGTGGATTTTCCTCTGTAATAAGGCTGTGTACAGTATTAAGTGGAAAATTCGTCTTCATATAAGTGAAATACCCTTGAGTAAGATGTTAAACACCAATCAAATAAACAAACAAACAATCCAGGGTATTAAAGTAAGCCACATTGTGAAACGGACAATCTGTCATCATATAAGTAAAATACCCTTGAACATGACATTAAACCTACATCAAACAAACAAACATCTTAATGTAGCTGTTATTTATATATTTTTTTACAGATTGATCCCCAAGATAGAATGACAGCCGCTAGGTTGAGGATTCTCACAAATTCCAACTCTTAATTCCTGGATAAATTATGTGATATTTTCTAGAAATTAATTAAAGCAAAATATATTTTTGCTGTGAATTGAGAGAATATTTTTTAAATTCCATAGTGGGTAGATGGAAGGAGCTTCCTGTTGCCATGGTGCTCTCCACTAAGAGACAGCTTGGCGCTATTGAGTATTCAAGCCATGTTTCTGGGGTTGTTTTTCATGTCATTGTTTGTTGTTAGTGATGTTATGGTTTCCCTCACCCATTGGACTGGTATGTTGTAATATAAGTTAAATAAATTTTTGGAAACAAACAAAGGAAGCTTCCTTTACTCCCCTGATAAACTTATATGGAGGTTCGCAGTGACAACAGAGTGACGTCCCTTTGCGAAATTCATTATCATGATTTTTAACATAAATATATAGACAGTATTGCAAATTAACATTTGCACTTTTAGAAAACCTTATTCTTATTTTCATAAAAATTAAAATATCCTTTTTGAGCCTTAAAGCTATATTTTTCTGAAAACTGAGGATATTCAATATTCAAATGTAGTCTAACTGCAATGCCATGCCATTAGATGGCAATATCATTTGTTAAAGGAACCTCTGTTTATACATTCAAGTTTTAGTTGCAATGCATTAAACTGTCAATTTGCTCACTGTTGACAACAAGTTGTCAGATATAATTAAACAATTTCTGGATAACCACTTCTTGTTCACAAAACAAGAAGTGGTTATCCAGAAATTGATTAATTATGTTACTCCACTTCTAAATGTCGTTTAAAACTTATAAGTAGTCAGATATGTTGAAAGGAGGTGTCCTTACATATTTGGGATGACACACTGTCATATGAGTGGAATAAGTATGACATAAAACCCTACTCAATTTTATCATTATTTCATATATAGTCACTGGCCAAAAGTCTATGTGTTGTATTATATATTTACGGCTCATGAATTTATTATCCAAGACGAAAGCTGTCATTGTGTAACTTTCACTTTTGAAATTAGGGAGAGTTTCCAGTGCTGCTGAATGCTGGTAATTGGTGCATTAATTTCTTAATCAAATTGGAAGAAGATGTTTTTATCATGAGGCAATATATTAGAAATAAGATAATGGCTGCATGAGTATTATCTGATATAAGCCGTGTTGACTTCAATTTCTGGATTTGTTTGAAGAGCTGTCCACCTACATTAATTTTTACATTGAATCACCTGATTAGGACTTAATAGTGAACACACAATTTGATAACTCTTACGCAATCGGCTAAAATAATTGCAATTTCATGTAACCACATTGCTAATCCAAAGTCGCCATACTTTGAAAGAATTGTACATTGTCTTAATAGTCCCTTTAAATTTGAAAAAAAAGAGAATTCTTTTTATGTACTGTATTTGACAGTCATCTTTGAAAGCCTTTAAAATGTGAGCTCATATATTTAGTCGCAAAACATCATCAAATTACTGAACTACAACAGAGGGTTTGGAAGCTGTCTGAGCAAGGAGCAATAAGCTGATCTGTTTGTAATGTTTTTGTATACCATCCTCAGACTTTCTGATTCGATGAGTCAGGGTTTTTTTATAGACACTTTTTTATCGGGAATACCCTGATGAAAAATAACGGCAAATTGAGTTTGTCTTATTTGGGGATTAAAGCAGTCCCCAGTGCCATGATTATTCCAGTCTAACCTTGCCTCATATTTCCAAACCTCAACCTTGGAACGACAAACCTTGCATTTCTACATCTGTATTTATATGTATTTCATTTTCTGTTTTTATGGCAACTGTGTGGCCACCTTGTACATATTCAAACTGGCTGTTGAATTACCTTACAATTATAGCATGGCCTGTGCTGTAATCTTTTCTGGTAGATCTTTCAAATCAGTCCTCTCAAATTTTGTGAGATAACCTATGAGTTGCATTTTCACCTGGTTTGCTGATTGTTTAAATACATAAATGTGCCATTGTGAAAAATAAAGCAAAATTGCTTAAAAATGCTGTCTTCATTGATAATGGGATTAAAAAATTTGTCTGAATCAGTGGCAAAATGCAAATTTAGACTCAGACTGCAAATAATTTGAGAAACCTATAAATCTGTTCACCTAAATTAAGTTTGCATAACCATGGGGAACATTCTGTCCGTCCTCCCCAACAGCACAGGCCTGCATTATATGATTTATATTGTTATGATTTAGGGTAATCTGTTATGTTAGTGGTTTATTTTACCCACAGCTAATAAATGGTGAAGGGGTATTTGTCATCTTTATCATATCGTCCGTCTGTCTGTTTGTCTGTATTGTTTACCATTGAAACTGTAGCTGGAAAATAAATAAATTCTTGACTTTGACAGATGCATTTGAGCTCTTAGGCACATTTGGAACCATATTGAAACACAGCGGTGGATTGCATTTTTTGGAGTAATTAATGCACCAAATGGAGGCAATTTGTTTTTCTACTAGATTTATTGCATGACTAAGCTTTGAGCAAAGATACATTTAATGAATTTAATGGTGGGTGATTAGGGAGAGCTTCCTGTTCCTGTTGTCTTCTGAGCTAAAGAGGGACAGTAAGCCGATATAGCATTTTTGTTATTTTAGGAAAATGCTTTCTTAGTTTGAACAGATTCTAGTTCAGAAAATTTAAAGGTTGAAACGGGTCCGGAATCGAACTGACGACCCTCAAGTTTAGGCACCTAATGCCCGGCAGTATAAATGCCGCCCACTTAGACAACTGTGCTACCCCGCCTTGGCCTTCTCCGAGGGTCGTTGGTTCGATTTAACAAAAATACTGTTAATCTTCACTTTCCAAAAGACACAAAAATTATCAGTCAGCCGATATGTATGTGATGTCTTTGTATTGTCCTTTTGGGTGTCCTGTAAGTGTCCTATGAGGTTTTCATTTCTTGCAAGTGTTTTTTTCCTTCATCCATTAGGCGACAACCCAATCATGTGAATGAAATAACCTTCATTCAGTACAGCGTAAAACCCCAATTAAACAAATAAAAAAATTAAATGCAGCTAGCCATTGCCATCAAAAAAATTGCTTCAGGATATTTATAACCTGGGGTATTTTCACGTTTACACATTATTTTATATTTCATTTTGTAAAAAAATTAACTCAAAGTAAAACTTGTTCCATATAATGTTATTGTACATATAGGGTGGCACAATATGCTTCCCGTTTATTGGACATTTTTAGACCTGTAAAACATGTTCATTTTTACTTCAGTTATTAATTTGCATTGTCCAATTTAGTCTTAAGCTTTGTTTGCATAAACAAAATTCTGTAAGCTTGTTAAATAGTCTTTTAGTTTTGTAAATCGACTTTATTTTAAATAAAACAGGCAATGTGATTGACAAAAATGTTATTTTGTGTTGTTCCTGTAGCTACACAATTTACGAATCTATTACAGTAAACTTGTAGAGGTTCTGAGTGATTGATTGATTGATGATTGGTTGATTGATTGGTTGATTGACTGATTGATTGATTGATTTGTGTTTTAGTCCCTGTTTAAGGATATTTCACTTATATCACAGCGGTATATTCCAACAATAATTGGCACACTCACAACAAAGATGTGAAGAGTTTCCATAATGTTGGAAAGTTCATTTTCCTCCAATGCTAAGAAAAGACAGCATTGCCACTCTTCAAACAAACTCCCCTGAACCCTTGCATTGACAAAATTAGTGGGTTAATTTACTCTCCACTGATGAAAAAAGAAGGAAAAATTACTGGTACCCCTGCAAACCATGTCAACAATTCACAGGTTGGCAATCGAGGGAGTGATTTTTGCGAGATTTCCTTCTAATTAGGCAAAATATCCAGTGAAATGGATAATCAGTCTTCGTATGTACCTTGACAATATTTTACCACGACGTTATGCTCTCCATATAAACTCGGGGTTAAATAAATGGCATTGGAAGAATTTTGACAAAATAGTCCTACACAAAAAAAGGATAAAAAATATATTTGAAAGAATTAATAATATTTTCTCAACGGTTTCCGGTATTTCTAGTTTATGTTAATTGTGTTACTTAATGACGTACATAGTAACCGCGGCAGAGGTTATATAGCTTTGGTAAAAGTTGCTTTAAGGGGCTATTGCTTGCTGTGTTTAGTGGAGTTTAGTTTGGAATGCCAAAACCTATTGCATGGGTCGGACTAAAGTTATTTTCTACTACATCATTTATCTCAAGTTAAGCATCCGTCTAACAAGTAAATACATTCTGGTATTGATCCGTGAAGGCTAAAAAGAAAACAAATAACCATGCATAGGTCTAAACTAACTTTAGTCCGACCCATGCAATAGGTTTTGGCATTCCAAACTAAACTCC
>JAVFBW010177761.1:0-10824 GCA_034783835.1 Mopalia ciliata
TCAATCGAACCCAAAACCTATCAATTTATTTACAAATAAATTATTTTGGGGTTTTATTTGTTGAAATTGGAAAGTATATGTCTGTATTCGAAAACATGTGTGACCTAGATCATTATAGTAAACAATCACGATCTTTTGCCTCCTTGTTGGAGTCAGTATTGATAAATTGATAGGCTTAGGGTTCGATTGTATGTTTAAAATATATTTAAAATTAACCTATCAGAAAACCAACTGCACGATAATAGGAGGATATACGACGGCCATTTTCTTTCTGCATTGTTTAGACCGTTCTGATACCAGACTGTTTAGCTGTGATCGAAGTTCACGCGAGAAGTCTGGTGTAGCGAGACTACATTTCACCTAGTAAATGCAGACATTCTGACATCAACAACAACAACACAATACCATAGCTTGAAGTGTTGAGTTCTATATTAACGCTCTGTTAGCAATTAGCTGAATAAATTAATGAGTATATTTCAACTTATACTGCACATGGACAGAGGAATATCAAAAACAGAACATATTTAATTTGACTCAATATTTCATTTTGTTATCAAACTCATTTTCTCTATAAATAATTATGGAAACTTTATATTGAAAAAGTTTTAGACAGTTTATTTTTTTTACTAGATTGAATGTAAATTTTTTGTTGGTATTTTGGAAATCTCCGAAAAAAAAGAGACATGTACTGTCATACATGCAGTGACTGTCACACCAATTTCCCTGGTAGGGAACCTAATTTACATGTTAACAATGCTGCCCAAAAACGGTTGCCTGATACTTAGTAAATACTGATATTATATACAAAATTCAGGGAATTATAAATATATTAATGGCTTAATTTTAAGCATTGTCCAACAACCACACATATATTTCAATATTAAACAAGTTATTACAATTTAAATCTACTTACCAGAAATCAGATCGTCTGTGTTGTTTTTATCAGTCCATTCCTGCCCAGGGTTGGTAAACTCCTCATCTTCCTTGTAAGTTCCTATAGAATTGTCTATTTCACTATGTAAATTTGTGATGTCGCTTTCAGAATGCACCAGTATTTCATTTGAACAACTTTCAGAAGGGCTACTTTGAGTTGTTGATTTTTGAGCTACAACTTCACTTTGTCTAATGCTCTTACCAGGGCCAGTTGATGGCAAGAGCCCTTTACTGGAAATCGGGGCATCTGGTTTTCTTCTGCCCACTGATGTAGTTCTCCTGGCTAATTTAGATTCTGAACTGTTACTTATGGAGCCCCTGTTGCTGACAATGTGGTTCGTTTTAGGCAGTTTTATACCACTTTGGTTAAACCTATTATCACTTTGTAAATTTGAAATGCTCTGATTTCCCCTTATTTTTGTCCTCACTGCCACTGAATTTGGTTCCAAATTTTTGGTAAAATTCCTTTTTAGTGACACAGCTTGCTTATATCTGCCTTCAGTGTGGGGCTTAGCTGCCGATAAAATCTCTTTCTTGTTGATAACTTGTGAGGGTGTCTCTCCACCCACTCTAGTGTTTATGGCAGTATTCCGCGAGGTGCACTTCTCCAAGATATCTAAAATGGCCCCCTCTTTTGATTTGTCACTATCAACCGATTCCGTGAAATAAACATTAAAGTCAGCAGAACCCAGGCTTGACGTCGTGTGTAGCAAGGACTCCGGGCCGGCTGTCTTACTTCCAGCCGATTCCTCCTCATTTGTGATAGACACGTCATCCCCTGATTCACAGTTTGAATTTGAGTTTTGAATTTCACCCACAGACGCCGATTCTTGAGAAAGGTCTGACTTATGACAAGTCTTCGCAGCGTCTTCACTTTTCACTTTGGAATTAGGCACCGCCTTTTTACTGCACTTTGATTTGTTTATTATTTTTACGGGCTTACCCTGGTTTATCTGAGATTTTGTAGACGATGGAATTGAGCTCCTACTTGAATACGTTTTCTTAGGGACACTATCAGTTACCCTCTGATCGCGCGGGGAAGTCGTTTCTGCAACACATTCTTCCTCAGAATTTCGGCTCATTCGAATGCTTTTATTTCTGCTGGATACAGTGCTGCCAGAATAATATCGGGGTTCGCTTTTTGAGGAATCGCTTTGTAACTTTTCACAGTTTGTGCTTTCACGTGGAGAACTTTCCAAACGCGAGGAAGAATGAAGAGTTGTTTGTGAATTAGCGCTACTCCTTGTCGGCTTTGCAGCAATAGTTCGTGGTGAAATTCTAGACGTTGGTTTATTCAGTGAAGATTTTGGTTTATCAGTTCTGACCAGAGCTAGTTTAGATTTAGTACCGGCATCTGAGGAAGGATTAGACCTATCTTTAGTTGAAAGAGAATTGCGAGTAGAGCACGATGCCGCACTTACGTCGCTACGGTCAGACGGGCTGCGATCTTTACTCGCCCGATCATCTGGCTTGCGTCCCCCGGACCGAGGCCTGCTTATCTTCGCCCGCCCAGCCCCATCAACTTTCTTTTCTGTTGATTGTTTTGACATGGCCCTATCGTGTAACTGGGTGTCCGGTTTTGAATCTTTCTGTGTTAATTTGCTAGTCGAACGAGGCGATTTTATCTTGTGGGCATCGCCGGCCGGACGCGAGGCCATTTTCTTAGCCTTTATAGTATCCACAGCCCGATCATTATCAATACTTCTTTCACTTAACTTTCCTGATTTCCTCGTGGCACCGCTCACTGAGCGTTCATTGCTGGAACAATTCCGTCTACAAGAACCTACATTGTGGGGCTTTGTTAGGCCCAATTTAATCTCCACGGCACGTTCTCGACATTTGCACGTTACTGGCTGTTCGGTGGACTGGCGGGTGTGAGAGGGGCCGCCAGCTGATCGAGGGCACGCACGTGTGCTAGCTGAGGGTGATCTGTTTTTAGAATCTACCCCGTTATCCCTCGGTGAAATTACCGAGCGAGAGTCTCTACTTAAACTCCGTGTTATTTCTCCAGTAGGCCTCTTACTCGCCACCAGCTTAGTTTTAATATCTGTCATATTTGCTAACATATTTCCGGTATCAGTTTTATTTTCCGGTTTGGCCAATTTACATATCCCATCCACATTAGGTTGGCTGGCACACTTCAAACTCGCGAGCTCATCCTTGGTGTAGAAAGATAAATCATCCAGATGCGGGCTATCAGTTTGTATAGCAAGGCATACTCCATCTCCACAACAAACGTCTGTTGTTGTTGACTCGGTATTAAAGAGCAAATTTCTCTCGGTGTTTCCCCCCAGGCGAACTGCATGACTGGCGGTGTTGTTTTTACACACGTGTTTTGGCCTATTTGACTTCTCAACGATACCTGTTGCTTGATCGAGCGATGGACCGGGAACGAGTCGCCTATATCTACGGCGAGATGGCCTAGTTGACGCCCGTGCCTTAGAATAATTAAAACTGTTAACGTCCGGTGTTTGCGCAGAAAAATTCCATGTTGAAATGTCACAATTGGTTTCATCTGGTTGAATGTCACAATTGGTATTCACAGCTTTACTTTTAACAATTTCATACCCATCTGTCATATAACAACTGGTTGAGCTAGTGTCACTCAGTTTATAAAATCTACGGTGGTCAGTTCGCATCACATGTTCACAGGCACATTCATCCGACAATGTTCGAGAAATTAAATTTGGTTTAGTATATGGTAATTCCTCACTTTCATCGCGGTTTTGTTTTACTTTAACCTGGTCTCCGGAAACTGCTAACACACCTTCACCAACGTTTAAATATTCTCTTCTGCAGGTAGAACGTACGTTAGCCAGAGAATGAGTTACCAAGGTTGTCTTATCTAACTTCAGTGAGCTTCCTGGCTCTTCTGAAGTGAAAAAATTGTTCTTATTTTCAGATTCATCAGCAGTTTGTCGTTGTACGGTTGCTTGGTTGCTATGATGATTGACGTACGTTGATTTCCCCTCGCTAACCCTTTCAACATCCGTTGCACTACAAAATAACCTACCTACGTTGTCTACCTCTGTACGTGTTTTATCGGCGCTATCTTTATCTATGGGAGTAAAACACAGCGAGAACGGCTGTCTTTCAAAATCATGAACCACCTTTCTTGAGGCCTGAGACGTCAGGTCGGAATCGCTATTATAATAAAAGGGAGAAAAGTCAACGTCAGTCCAATCAAGTCTAGCAGAAACCTGGCCGCTTTTCGTATTTAAATATTCAGAATTAGCTTCATCGGAGTCTAATTCGAGCTCCAAAGAACTCACAATTGCCTGATTATTTTCCTGGATAGAGCACCCTTTTCCATCGCAACAATCGCGTTCCGGGCTGTTAAATGCACTGTTTATTTTCAGTCCAGGTGAACGTGTGTTATGCGAAAGAGAACGGCGTTTAGTTTCAAGGCTTATCTTATTGCAGCGATCATTTGATATGCCTTCGTTTACATCAAGTTTGAAGCCATGGCTTCCTTCAGTATTTTTATATCTAGATTTTTTCTTCAGATTTTTACGGCTCCTGTGTCCAGACAGCGATGTAAGACCCATATCAAATTCCACACAGCTATCTTCGGCGCTACCGTCTGGTTTAAACATGGTCGAATTTACGGTCTTGCTGCGGATCAAGTTTGCTCGTCCGCTGTCTTGCGTCTTGAACAAGGGGACGTTATTCCCGTATGAATTAGCGTGCATCTTTGAAATCGCATCACAGTCTGCTGTCTGCAAGTCGTGCTTCATCCTTCTGACCTTGAACCGTTTACTTTGACAATAAGAGTGGGAG
Organism: Mopalia ciliata; assembly: GCA_034783835.1. Classification (NCBI taxonomy): domain Eukaryota; kingdom Metazoa; phylum Mollusca; class Polyplacophora; order Chitonida; family Mopaliidae; genus Mopalia; species Mopalia ciliata. The sequence goes on from JAVFBW010177761.1 coordinate 4,714, forward strand.
GCGTTATCGGTCTCTGTAAACAAACGTGACTAGCTAACTTCCATTGAAGACATCGGTTGTATGCTTTCAACAGTTTTCTCCCGTGAGGCAGTGTGATTTAACTCAATTTCACCTGTTTTCAATTCCATAATGTCATTACGCCAAGAATCGTCTAACGTTTCTGTCGATAGTCCATTGATAGCTGTAGCACAAAAAGTCTGTTCTTTGATATCCCATTTGTCTAATTTTCCCAGTTTTGATTCTAAATTTTTGTCATTACTGCAGGACTTGGCACCGACATTTTCTGTGGATAGATTAACGGCGGTTGTATCACATGATGCCAACTGTTTAACAGCATGTATCGATGCCTCCCTCAAAGTGTCACCTTCTGACGTGCCACTGATCACTAAGGTGGCAGAAGAGTCTTTTGCGCCACTTCTCGATTCGAATTCACTCGCCGATAGTGTCTGAATTCTACCTTCATCCCATAGGCCTACAGATAAAATGTTTCCTTTGGCATCTTTGTTTCGTCTGTCTGTACTGTAATAACAAAGGGGTGTTGTAGTTGTAATTGATACAGGATCGAGGTTACAGTTGTCGATAAGCGGGCCTAAAGTGTGATCGCCTAAAGAAAGAGGCATAATCCCGCATGATTTCGAAGAGCTTTTTGCCTCGTCACTATGGGATTTACTGATTAACGGCTGGTCAACGCCGAGGGATAATCCCGCTGGGGCGTTAAGCCGGTCTGGGGCCGAACAAGTCAAGTCTCGTACGTCAGAATTAGGCTTAGTTTTATTAAGTACATTACTGGTTAAATTGTTAGTGTCCAAAAACGATTTGTCCTGGTTAGGAGGGAATTTCACATTATCTTTGGCTGCCTTTTCAACAAACTCGATGTCATTTTGTATTCCACTGACAGATTGGGTTGAATCGATTGAACTTTGTGTTGATAGCGTATCAGAAATAGAATTAACAGTTCCTTGTTCATTTTCAGCATTAAATGTCAAACTGTCCGTTAATTTAGGTCTACCTTTGAGAAATGAAACAAATTTGTCTGATTTCTCATAAATCCCTTTGTCTCTTCCACGTAGTTTCTTTGTCTCCTGTTGTTTATTTTTCGCCAAGATATGCTCATTCATCAAAATGTTACCAGTCGAACAAGTCCTATCTAAAAGAGCTTTGCTTGCTATTCTTTGATTATTAATAGTACACTTAGACGCTCGCCCCTTCTTGTTCATTTGGTTTAAATGCCGTTTTCCGTTCACAATTTCAGGAAACGTGTCTTTAGAATTTTCCTTCCTAATTGATGTTTTGCTGCTTATGAATTGTTTTACCTTTGTAGCAGTTTTACTGCTTGGTCTAACATCGGGATGATATTGTTCACCGAACGATCGTTTGTTGTTTGATAAGCTATAAAAGTTTACCGAAAGTGGGTGCAGATTGGGGGGCAAAATTGGGCGTCGGTGGCGAATCTTTTTTGATTTCACACTTTTCGCATCTGTTGCTTTAGGATTAACACCCGCACTGTATCCCATAGATTTTCGAGCTTTAATCGATATAAGAGAAACATTTTTACACCCATTCTTGCTACTTTTAGAAACACTGGAGCTCTTGACAGAGTCAGTTGAAACAGTTTTGTTCGTGCTCTCATCTTTCCGTAGTGCTCTAGCTTCTAATGGTGAATTCTCCATTTCGGTTTTAACGGTAACGATTTCTCTACTCGTCTAACATTTTGTATCTTATTGAATGAGTTTTCTTTGGAAAAAATAGTCGAAAGTACTGTGTTAACCTTTGATCTTCATCTTTAAATTTGATTGATATTTATCACAAAATATTGCCTATTATCCGTTGTTCTGTCAGTTACCGGAACAATTCCACATAAGGTGCCCGTTAATGTGTGTGGTTAATGTAGGGCAGAGAGGGGGGTAGCAGCACTCTTCCTACATTCATTCTTTCCTCCTTTGTAAACACTCCTGTCTGCTATGGTGAATATGTTAACTTATTGGGTCAACAACTCCGGACGAAGCTCTTTATATATCTCTATTGAGAGACGACTGGACGGGTGTTATTGTATGGACGGTGCATTTCCTGCTTTAAGTTCAAGGTGACGACCTAAAAACGGAAACACACAAGTGAACATAATCAGACAACAGGAAAAGCGTGGGTTGATAGAGATAAGAAATGGAACGAAATGTGACACCGAATAAATTAATAATTTTAAAAATATAGATATAGACAAATTAATAATAAACTGGATATCGTGCATAAAAATCTAATATTAATTTCAAGCCAAGCAAGCTGAATCTAATTACCATGTGCCTATACGAGACTATAAATGATCTAAAGCGATATAAAATATTTGGGCCTTTTTTATTGTTTGTTTGGTGATCCAATGCATTATTAGTTATACAAATACAATTCAGAAAATTAATATGCTCTTCAAACAGCTCAGAGGAATAAGTAAGCGTTATAGTTTTTTTTTAATGCAGCAGAAGTAATAGAATACCAACACGTGACGTATAAGTCTGTTTAAGTTAATGACCAGCTACTCACTCTCACATACAATATGAAGGTCCACCATGCAGTTATATGACTAGTTGTACGTTATGTTTGATTTGCAGATTAGGGTTTATGGTTATTTCATAGTTCACACACTATTGACGGCGTGCCCACCTGTCGTTACTGTCGTTAGACTGGACAGGGAAATCACGACAGGTAGTAAAAACATTATTCAGAAACAGATCGGTGTTTTGTTGCCCGGCCTTTGGAACAGACAGCACCAGGGCAACATAGAGCTCACTCAAACATCCGGCAAAATTGATTATGTATGCTTTCTCCAGTCAGAGAACAGCACAATATACAGCGTTATAGGAATATTATAGAGATAGGGGAAGGCGAACACTTTTTTCATTTTTCAATGCCCAATAATTAATTTTTATTATATTTAAACATTGAATTGAATTTTAAAATGATGCGTTGAAACGATGTCTCCAACTACCCATTTAGGGTGGTCAAACTGGACGTCTATGAACCCCTGAATAGACATTTAGGCGCACTACTGGCTTTATTATCATTTATTCTAGGCAAAACATCACGTGACTTTAGAGATAACACGTTGACTGACTGCCTGTACATTACAAATAACGCGAGAAGGTATGAGAAAAGCCAATCGTGCACCTAACTCTGAATAGATCACTGTCATGTCTTTTAAGCACCAACGCTAACACACAACAATGGGATAATGGGATGACTCGAAACACACTGCCGTTATGGTAAGAGGGTTTGGACATAACAAAAACATACATGGAAATATCTTAACAAGATAAGCTGCGAAAAGCAAGCAAGCCACAACAACAAAATGTTCATTTCAAAGTGAAATAAATAGACTGTCACTTCATTTCGTTATAATGTATTTAATTTTCTACGTCGTACTCAAGGATACTTCACTTATACGACGACGGAATATTCACTTCACACTGGTCCTTGCAAAGGTACGGCTGAAAACTAGACGGGAAACCTAATTGTAAAATTCACCCCCGCGATTGCCGGAGCCACATCGAGTGACTCACTTATATACCTGAGGGTCGACAGACGGACTTCATCCGCCACACGGACAATTATAATCGGCCAAATGCGGCGATTGTACCAATCGCTGAAAAAAGCATAAGTATGTTCAGTCCGGGGACAGTTTATGATTGCCGAAGCCAGTCGGCCGACCAGGCGCTCGGATCAAACATGTTTGATATATTCGGACGATTTTTAATCGCCAGTGATTGCCCGTGTGTTCATGCAAGCGATCGCAGTCTTGCAAATCAATGCTGTTAAACCTGGGACCTAACATGTTAGACCAATCCGAGTTCTTCTCACATGAGACACGAAATGGCATCTTCCACGAATGAAGTCCGGGCAAATTTTTTTTTGCAAATACTTCTCTTCTCCCATCGGAGTCTACCTCTTTATCTCGTTCTGATGAACTATATTTCCGCTTTAATCTCGCCGTATTGGAGAAATCACCTGACTGATGCTGCTTATTTTAAGGGAAAAAATACTCCGGATCGTTGGGTCAATCGGCACGTGTGTGCGCTCAAGTCGGCCGATCAGATAGCCACGATCGGGCGATTATAATCGTGTGTCCCCCGCATAATGTAGAGGCAGAAGATAGACACATACAATTGATCGGCTCAACCCAAAGTTCTCACTGGGGAGAGGTGGGGGCGCATTTAAAGGTTATTCACTCAAACACTAATAGAAGCACAAAGATTACGAAACGACCCTCCTAAATATTACAACATTACTATCAGTGATGACCTGTATAATATCTGGAATGAAGATAAAGAGAAATGTCAAACTCGTCGAGTAACCTTTTATTCCAGTTACACAGCTCTCGATTCGAATCTATGTTGGCATTTTTATCGCGGTCCATTTTTATCACACTCCGTGTTATATTTCTCAAGTAAACATAGGCCCATCGATCTGATGCTTATACAGAACATGTGATTAACTTGTACTGGTTCAGTTTGTTTTTCCGACATGTGTCTGTCGAAAAGAGGGGGTCTAGATTTTGTTGACGGGTGTTAAGGTACGTCAGGTACATAAACCTTGAATGGTTAGGGTTAACACTTAAACTCACGGTATACTGTAAACCTAGTTAACGGTAATCTTAACCTTACCATGACACTAATCTGGACATTCAACAATGACGTCACGTGATGTCTTACAATACGGACGTACAATTTAACGTCAGGCATACTGAAGGAAATATATTCCCCTTACATGAAAGTATTATACTCCATTATGCAATAGTTAAACTGACATATTAAATATAAACTGTGAGGATCTTTTATTCTATAGGACAGTAGGGCAGGCCTCGACCATTGTTTGTTCCCCAACATCTATTACCCTCAAAATGTTTTATCCAATAACTGAACTGTAAATTAAATAAAGTGTTCTTTGTTTGTTTGTTTGGTTGTTTATTTGATTGGGTTTAACGTCGTAAAGAAGAGTATTTCACTTATATGACAATGAGTTGTCCACTTCACACTGCACCTTGCCTCATTACGGTGGAAAACCTAGAAGAAACCTCGTAAAAACTACCCCAGCGATTGTTGTGACCTCCCAACACATCCAATCTGAAGTAGACACACAATCACACTTTATGCATTAGACCATACCTGCCTACCTTTATAGAATACATATTTATGTGTAAAATTTTGTTGTTTTTTTTTGTGTGTATATTTTTGTCTTACATAACACAGATTATGTATTGCTGTCTGCATTTTAATGGTCTACAGGTGTATACACCATAAAGTATTTATGTATACACAATATTCCATAATACGCTGTGTAGGAACGTCTACATGATGTATGGGATACCGGTACTGTATTCATGCATACTGAGTGTATATATTTCTATGCGATACTGTTTGATTTGAGCGTGATACTTAATATACCTTTATTTAATGACCATGCATGAATGCAACCTGGTTTAACACGCATCCAATTTATAAGTGTACGTCTTCTTGTCAGAAATACATACATGTATTTGTCTTATCCTTGGCACACAACAGACAATCTAAAGCACAGGTATAAATGAGTTGTATTGACATGATGAGCATGAATAAATTCGAACCCTTGTCGTCTTTTTAACTCTAGTGACTAGCGGTACTAGTTTATTTTGAGAAGAAGTTTGGGCAGCGAAAACTTAAGACTATCAGAAAACCTTGTACACGTAGAAAAGATTATTGATTGTACTGTACAGAAGAGAAATTCAGTTATAATGCATTTTCTATCGACAGCGTGTCCTATCTGGATATCTACGAGGGATAAAAACATGAATGGTCAAGCTTATGCTGTATTTAAAGGTTTTGGAGACGTGTAAATATTTGATGTTCACACAGATTTGGTATTTTTCACACCTGTTTTTATCATCACATCTCAAACACTAGTTACCCACATTACTGTATATGTTATTGTCCGGAGCACACAGGTGGCCTCCCCTCCAAAGATCAACCACTTCTAACAGAGTATGTTTCTTGCATTCTGCTAACTATAGCATATATTTATTTTTCTATTATAATATAAAAGCAATAAATATATGACGTACGGTACCAACAAGAACACGTCGCAGTTGTG
>JAVFBW010177772.1:0-10823 GCA_034783835.1 Mopalia ciliata
CAACCCGGGATAAGTATACAACTATACTTTAAAAAGTAGTTGTATACTTATCCCGGATTGACCTTATTTCTTACAATGGTATGATGGACTGTGACGTGATATAGGGCGTAAATCGGCGTGCAGTAATGATTAGTAATACTAATCCCAGGTTCAACACACTCCGGACAACACTTTATCAAACTGATATGTTACGTTATTTGTTACCATTTTATATTTTAGATCTTTTCCACTATATGACTAACAACGAAATCCCCTTCCGCGCTTTTTTAAAAATCATATTCAGCTTTGAGATTTGGTCTGATCTGGTGAAGCTAATATTGCCGTAGGTAATATATAGAAGATTTTAATAATGCTGAGTTCTTTTTAACATTGAAATTCACACTTTCATCCGTCCAACATACTAAATGCTTCCGCTCAGACATGGCTGCACTTCCCAAGAAACTTCTTAAAGCACGTACAGATATTAGGATAGGACAAATGTATCAGGTACACTACCATTAATCTGCTCTTAGCGCGTTGAATTCTAACAGATTACCTGAGCAGTTACAAGACCAAAGACCTTATCGCAATTTTAATCAAAGGTATCTATAATAGAAAATGTGTTGTGGTTGAGCAACTGATCTGTGTAAATGCATCGTTAGTAATGGGATTGGTTATTTGGAAACTCGAACTTCAGGGTTAATGTGATTATTTCTTGGTAGCCGTGACATCGTCAAAAGTAAGTTAAAGTAACTCTGTATCTTGTTTAAAGCAAAGACACCACTACTCTGTCAGTCCAATTAGCTGCTGGTGTCATCAAGGGGAATATATTCTGTTAAGTGACTGCCAAAAATCATTTTCATCAATGTTTATCTGAGAATCCTATAAAATCCACCACTTAGGTTAACAGGTTTATTATCCCCCGCCCCAATGATTTTGGCGGGGATTTAGAAATGGGTTCTGTCCGTCCTTCACATTTTTGTTTCCGAAGCATATCTGGAAAATCGTTAGCTACTTTTTCATTCGCGTTCTTGGCTGTTGTTGGTTTAATGAATTTTAGGCTTAACAGATTGATTGGCAGTGTTTTATTGCAATCGTTAATTTTTCCCCTTTTGTTATTTTGTTATCTTTAAATATGTATTATTCATTTACAATGAAGATTTAGGCTGCAATGATACCAAAATATCAGTAACCAGTTATATTATCATCACGTTTTATTATTAACTTGGTTCGATATTGCTGTCTCCGGATAGCTTAACAAAATGTATTAGGAGAAATGGAATGGAACTGTTTATCAAACCACTTTCTAATTTTACACAATGTTGTTTGACCGTACGCAATGCTTTTCCATATAACACAACAGAGCAGTTCAATTAAATATTACATTTGTTTACATAAAAAAACATAATACATGTGCACTGGCATTTGAGGTCCACTCAACACTAAAAACACGCTCAACGAAAAAAAGTATTAGCGAAACTGTCTTTGATACCACAGTAAAAACATCACACGTCAGGCGACAAACGTATGAAGTCAATGATTGCGACAAGCGAGTTTCCAGGTGAATAGATTTTGAGGACTGGGAGTATTTACAATCAGCGGGTTAAAGGATTTCAAAGTATTGTACTATCTCAATCTTTAGATTTGAACATTCTGTAAGACCAGTTGGATGTTAATCAACACACAAACTATGGACCTCGAGATTTTTTTTCAAGGATGACCCACCCAAAATTCAAGGATAGCTGAATTCAATAGCTACTTGGCTCTGTGTCGAGTTAAAATCGATGGGTATCATTAACTAAAAGACAGACTAGTACCAAAAAAGATTTCTGTACTTCCGGTGATCCTGACTTTATAACATCAATTATGTTCTTCACCGAATCCATCAGCAAACAATTGCTTTAAACCCGCCAATACCAAATAAATTGACCCAAGATTTTATCGCATTGAAGAGGCATTGTTGGCAGAGACAATAAATAGAACTATACGCTGGCGTGATGCCATTTGTAAAAGGAGATCAAATCAAGCAGTTCGACAATCCACATCACAACATCGCTGACTTAATGACTTACAACAGAATCGATTACTAGATGTAGTATGTTTGTTTGTTTGTTTGATTGGGATTTAACGTCGTACTCAAGGGTATTTCACTTATATGACGACGGATTGTCCACTTCACACTGCACCTAGCCTTAATAGGATGGAAAACCGGGAGGAAAGCCGGAACCACAACATATGACTCGCTCATATACATGAGGGTCTACAGGCGGACTCGAACCCGTGAACAGTAAATCGAAGCAGGCTCAGTTTAGGAAGCGCCACGCTTCCACTAAGCCACATTACTAGTATGAGAGGACCTCTAATTCAGTTTAATTGAATTCAATCTATGTTATCAGCTATGGAGGCACATTCATAATCTAAAACGAGCATTTGTTTATAACATTTTACATTATGGGTGTTCCCGGTGACTTTTTGAAAGAACACCGCTGTCATATAAGTGAGAAAAGAAAATACCAAAGCACAGTGTAAAACACCAATTAATTGAAAGTATGGAGCCATCTCCTAAAATTAAATTGCTTGTCATATTTCTAGTTTTTGGTGTCAATACAATCACCAATACTCCAAGAAAAACATTTCTCCATTGCAACCCTTAATGGTTCGTCATTCATGGCTCTGGTGGAACCCTGTTTGGTTCGTCATGGAACCCTAACAGCAACTGTTCCAAGTATTTAGCCCTTTCCGTTTTATATCAAAACACGTTTATAGCGTAGTTGTTCCATAAAGAACCATCCTGGTTCTATATAGAACCATCCTCTTTTCCAAAACAATCCTCAATGAACCATTATCTCCAAGAGTGTAGGAATAATAAAACTATCAAACCTTGATCGATATGATCTTGGACTTGGCCCGTAAAAATTATCACAATGAAGTCAATCTTTAATTTCCGTTATACCATTTTTTGTTACATTTCTATTGCTCTTCTGGATGTTAACCTTAAGTATGACAACAAGGTTTTGTTACGTAGAAATTAAGTGGTCTTCCTTTGTGGATATGCATCAATCTATTGCAAGTGATTGTAGCAAAAGAAATGCAATTAGTTTTAGTAGAATTTAGAAGCAGTAGTTGTAACAAAACACGATTCTATGGAATTCCACTTTTATAAACCTATTAATTATCAAGCTTGAGAACGATGATCCCTGCACTGAAACGTTGCCCGATAATAAATATAGAATTTTAAATCTATAGAATCTTGTTATGTTAAAATAAATATAGAGTTAATATTCTTAATAAATCAAGGAAGCAGATCGGCTTACTTTAATGGCAGTATTTACCAACAAGCTTAATTACTGACCAATGTTCTGACAGACTATCTGGACATGAACTACACTAAAGGACACAATGCAGTTTTGATCCACTAGAAAGTAGAAAGTGTAATGGTTTCTAAGTAACAGTAAACACATCATTAGTAAATGAATATCTTATAGGTCAATACCATTTTGTAAACGATATTTCATGGCCGTGACTTCTTCAAACGTGAGTGTATCAGGCAACGCATTACCTTATTCAAAGATAGAAACACCCCGCTTGTGGATCACAGTTTTAAGAGGATAATTATCAGGTTGATGGTGGTCCGTGTCCCTTTTGACAATTCATCTTCAAGCATTTGATTTTCAAAGCTAAACAGAGAAGCGATGATGAGCTTTCCATCTGTTCAGCGTTGGAAATCAAAATTTGGAAGACGAATTGTCAAATAGGACACGACCGACGATACAAGGAAAATCAGCTTTACCAGTTTTGTTCCAAACACAGTTCAGACTCATTGCTTTAAAGAGTAAATGTAAAGTTTTCAAGCGAATGACCTGCAACTGTATACAGTAACCAGTCACAAACATTCACTTGAATTGTATACAGAGGCGTGAACCCGTACATTAAGGTCATGGAAGGGTTTTTTCTCCTTATAGATTTGTAAGAGGCACTTTACCAGAAAAACAAATGGACAAAAAGTTGTTGAATATTATCCTCACTAGAGAGTCCAATGGTTATCCACCACACCTATAATTTCAAATGCTTATTAGGGAATTTAGACGACAGCCTGGGACAAACTTTATCAACTCATAAATCTCCGTTGCACTACAGCAAAATTAGTTCAATACTCAAGGGTATTTCACTTATATGACGTCGGCTTGTCCAATTAAAACTGCTCCATGTCTACCCAGGGTTTAACACCAAGAGGAAACCTGGTAACCCTCAGCTAAAATGAGTGTGAATTCCAGCCGCGGGTTTTGGGATCAGATAATGACTCAAGTTAAACCCTTCAAACATGGATTTGTCTAACTTGGGTTAATGACACTGTTTTCCCCTCTGGACTAATGCAAGTTAATTACATTTATCTTTTTTGGAAATGTATTTATACTGGCATTATCCAAGTGACCCAAACAATAAAACACAACTATGAATAATTTCGCGATAAAAATAATGTATGTTCTTCTAGCAGTTCTTCATGAAGAACAAGATTCGTAGCTATTGTGTTTCCTCTTTGACTGAACTGAAATACATATTTTATGATTTATGTAACCGTACTTCTAATAGGGCTATCAAAGGAACCCAATCAATAAACCACATTTGTGGAAAAGTTCACGAACAACACTAAGTTAGCGTTTCTCTGCGGTAGCCATTCCTCTGCCGAAAACACGTTTTAGCTTGTTTTAAAAAACAGTATAGTTATAATAACGTGGAGAATCCATTCTGCTGTATAAATCTACACAGGGAATATGTTATTGCTAACGGTACGCTTCAAACCTCTCAATCAATCTTTGTTTAATCATGTCTGTTTTGAAAACCTTCCATCTAGTAAAGATGCTGACGCCATGAAATTAATTGAAAAGTTACATAAGACACATCAAAAAAGCTATTGGCCTTTTCCGTCATATTTTTATGCATCGGAAACATGTGTCTGAGCTCAGTGTCATTTATTGAACATTTTGGTCGAGTCCAGCAACACTTCATGCGACGTTGCTATTGAAAGAAATATTTCCATTCAATCTATTGATTCCCTGTCACATTCTACTTGATCTGTTCATCTCGATTAAGACCAGATTGCACCGATTTAGTTTTTAGACATTTTAACCTTAGAATTAATTTAGTCCAAGATACAAAAATGGTACGAACAGCTACACGTGTTTTTTTTTTGTTTTTTTTTTGGGGGGGGGGGGGGGGTCTACTGGTTTATGTCTGTTTGTTCTCCAAATTATTCGGATTGTTCATTTAAGGTATCAGGGTTTCATATATAAAAATACAGAATACAGAGATATACCGGTAGTCAGTCTTTATAATTCACGTTTAGTTGAAATCAATGACATGTGGGTATACAGTTAACAAAATATAGATCCAATTAAATCGTCGAAGGTTAAAATAAAATCACATTATAGTATCGCATAATTATAGAAGGTAATATTAGACAAGCAAATAATGCAATATAAAATAATCAAGGGAATTCCACTTGTATGACACAAAGTAAGAGGACGGATTGCCCATCTCACACTGGGCCTTCCATACATACTGTAACCAATCAAAAACATCCACTGTAATTGTATACAGAGGCACGAATCCGTACATTAAGGTCATAGAAATGGATGTACTTCTTATAGGTGTGTAACAGGAACTTTACCAGAAAAAAACGAATGGACAGAATGTTGACAAATATCCTCACTACAGACTCCCATGACTGCACCACATCTCATTTTACAGGCTGATTAAAGAATTTTTATGGCAGACTGGGCCAGACTTCATGCACTCACAAATACCTGTTGCACTACATCGAAATCAGTTCAGTTAATTGTGGTTTAACGTTGTATTCAAGGGTATTTCACTTATATGATAACGGCTTGTCCCTTTCACACTGCTCCTAGTCTAATCATGTGGAAAACTGGGAAAAAAGCTGTTAAATCAAAAAACACCCCAGCGATTGCCGGAGACACATCGTGTGACTCACTCGTATACTTGATGGTCGACAGACGGACTCGATCCCGTGAATGTTTAATCGAAGTAGGATTAGTAAGTGCACACGCTACCAACCAATAAGGTGAGGGTCAGTTCAGATTGACAAGCAGTTAAAATTAGTGTGTATTTCAGCAGCGGTAATGGCTCAATCCAAAAACCCTTCAAATATTTGTCTTACTTGGGATAATTACACTGTTCTTCCCTCTGGAGTAACGCAAGTGAATTACAGATTATATTTTATGTAACTGTACTAATAGTGGCTTAAGCAAAGTGCCACAATCAATAAAACATATTTATGAATATTTCCCGATAAAAATAATGCAGTATGTTCATCCTGCAGTGCTGCTTGAAGACAAAGATTCGTAGCCATTTTGAATAATTATCCTGTTTTTCCTCTTTAACTGTCTGAGATAAAATACATCTATTATGACTTATGTAACCGTACTTCTACTAGGACTATCAAAGGAACCCAACCATAGACCACATTTGTGGAAAAGTTCCCCAAAGACACTGTTATCCTGTTTTTCCTCTTTGACTGAAATGCATAAATTATGATTTATTTAACCGTTCTTCTAATATGACTATCAAAGGAGTCCAATCAATAAACCACATTTGTGGAAAAGTTCCCGAAAGACACTCAGTTAGTGTTTCTCTGTCGTAGGGACGTAAACACGATTTAACTTATTCTAAAAAAAATTATAATAATAATGACATGGGCAATCCATTCGGCTGAATACATCTACAGAGGAAATATATTATTGCTAACGGTACGCTTCAAACAAAACTCTACCGGATCAATCTTTGTTTAATCATGTCTGCTTTGAAAGCCTTCCACATAGTACAGACGTTGACGCCATTAAATTAATGGAAAAGTTACATAACACATCAAATAAGCTATTGGCCTTTTCCGTCATATTTTTCATGCATCGGAAATATGTGTCTAAATTTAGTGCCATTTATTAACAGCTTTGGTCGAGTCCAGCAACACTTTAGGCGACTTAGCTACTGAAAAATTATTGGCGGTGACTGATGACAACTGAACGCTTATGTCACAAAACAGCCAGCACGTCAAAGACTAGTTGATTGATTGGCGTAAAACACAATCAATCGATCAATCAGTGCATCGGTCAACCAACGAAGTTCGCGCAGATTACGTTATTGTTTAATGGCGAGTTTAAATTTAGGGATTTGTTGTTTTCTTTCAGGCAGTACATACAAGTATTTTGATGCTTATTTCAACAATTGATCTTAACTTGTCAGTGGCTATTTGATAACCGTACTATGTCTTGACTTCATCGATTGGCGTCTAAAATAACTAAAGTGTTTATTCTATACACAGAACAATGAGTTACCCTGTGTAAGTGTTTCCCCGTAGAGAAAAAAATCGCCACCTTTAATTGGGTGAAAATGTGTGGTCGTTATATCGTGAACCTGAATCGGTTATGTCGCTGGTCCAGCTAGCTACACAACCCTGTGGAGGCAAGATAAATTTTATTTCCCTACACTTACAACTTGTCCACAACAACAATGTTACCTGGAACAATTAGTTTATCAACACAATGACCAAACCAGCAGATGTGATAATGGTAATGTTTTAATATTGCATCGAATGAACCGCATTAATACATCCAGGAGCGGGTTGCTCGAAAGGGTATTAGTCGCTAATACCACATTAAATCGCTAATACCAGGTTAGAGATAGACCTACAGCATGGCGTGACGTCATCTGATAAAGGTTTAAATTCATTAGTGCTTCGAGCAACCGACCCCAGATGTCCAGTTAAACAAATTGCCTTGCTTTTGCGACAAGTGGTTTTCGACACTCGTCCCACCCAGTATAAATAAAGTAATATGAGAAAGATTCTTCAATTTGATATAGCCTTGCTACCATTATGGCATTGAACTAGGGATATTTTTAAAAAAGTATGTTTTTGATTGTTCAGTGAGTTTAGGGATCGTGTGTGAACAAACTCATGTGAATATAGTGTCGACTCTCCTTTTAAATCATGGAACTGGATATAAGGTACATAGTAGGTTGTATTTCGCAATCAAACTAACATAATGAAGAAATTGTAAATTTGTGCTGAGCTCACCTTGAGTTGTAGTGTTGTATAGTTGGCAAAAAAACCGGACAATATTTAAGACTTTTGGATGTTAAAGGTTCTTTTACTGATTTGTATAAAGTTGACTGGGGTGTAATGTTGTTCTCAATGCTATTTCACTTATATGGCGACGGATCTGTAAATCTGTCCTTCTTAAAAATAAACAGGGTGGAAATCGAGCTGAACCCTCGTTAAAACTATTCCATGACTACTGGAACCAGTTCTTGTGACTCTGGTATATTTCGGAGGTTGATAAAAGAATGATTTCTTACACCTTAACTAACCGTAAGTAGAAAAACAATTAAATTGTCCTTGATCAATTTTACCTGAAACCCTAGTAGAGTAATGCGAATTAGGCAGTATTTTCATGTTTATGGAAAAAAGGATGTTAACGTCTCTCATAGATCCCTTTAAGGTTCTTCAGTAATGGCTCTGTGGAACCCTTTGTAGATCTGTATGGAACCCCCACAGAAACTTTTCCAAGTATTAATGCCTTTCTCTTTATATCAAAGAACCGTTTTTGTCGTAATAATTCCCAATAGAACCATCCTTGTTCTATATTGAACTGTCCTGTTTTCTAAAGAACTGACAAAGAACCATTATTTCTAAGAGTGTAGGTGGATGGTTTCTAAGGCAATAACTTTGTGTAAATGGTCTTGCCCAAGACTTATTTCTTCAAAGTCGTGATTTCATCAAAAGCCAGCTAGGCTACCTTGTTAAAACGTTCAATCTTCGTAAGATCGCCAATATATTTAGCTGATAGTCAGTGTACGGACTGCCAGAAATCTACTTGACCAGTCATTGTTGAATCACGACTTTTTTGGCGTAATTCTGAACTGTCTGGCTGTTCCGTCTTTCAATTGATGTAAACGCCGTGATGTGTGATATGACCAAAGCGCTCATGTTTGAATTCGAATGGGATGTATACCCACCATTGTGCGCCATCGCCCCCACACAAACAGGAAACCTGTCCAAGACACACCGCTGTCTCGTGTGTCAAGGTCATGCACGCATGTGCTGAACACGCTATATTGGATAAGGATGGTCGGTGGATTCGATTACATACTGGTTAGGTGCCGCCATCCTATCACTGGTAAAGTATTAATCGATAATACACCATTTATAAAGATGGTTAAAATAAACCGAAATATATATTAATATGGGGAATAAATAAAGATAAAAAACATATATATATAAATACATATATAGGTTAAACACCCGGTGGAAACAATTACATTTTTCTCTCTTCGGTTACTCAATATATAGAAATATATCATTTTGTTGGTTGTCATCATACTCTACTATGCGAAATTATTTGGTGGCAATTCAAATATTTAGATAAGATATCGTTTGACAACTCCAAAATCAATATAAATATATTTTTTATAACAAAAAAAGGATTTAAATCAACCTGTACTATATGCAGTGTTGATGAATACGGCACTAAACAATAATCTGTCATGCTGTAAATACGCTATGAGCTATACTATAATTCAAATGTTATTATAGTACCAAATAATACCCAAGTGCCATAGTAACAGAGGTTACAAAGCTTACAAATTCAAGATTACAAAGTCTATCGATATATCTTTTTTATGAATGAGTATATTTGTGTCAGCACACGTGGTTGTGTTGCTGTTCTCTCTTTGAAAAAAACGGCTGTCATATAAGTGAAGTATGGGGTTAAACGCCAATCAATTCATCAGTCGATAAAACTGACATGGTAACATAGATAGGTTACAGACCTCACAAATTCTAAAACAATTCCAAGTCTACCGTTATGAATGATTAACTGCAATTTGTTTCAATAAGGTTTAAGGCTTTACTGAAGGGTATTTCACTTATATGACGACGTGTTGTCAACTTCTTGCTTGGTCGTACTTAAACACGATGGCAAACTGGGATGAAACTTCTTTAAAAAAAACCATCCCAGCCATTGCCCGAGTCGCCTTCTTTAACTTTCTCATAAACATGATGTCAATTTTCAGACTCAAGGCTGTTAGTCAACGTGCTTGTAAGTCAACCTGTTCTTCGAAGGGAGATCAGTTGTCAAACACACTAACCACGGAGACACCTGTGGGCCCATTTTAACAGCAACAAGTCGTGCTTTACAGAGCTTATATTTTAGAAACTTTGATGAAGTTTTGGTTGTAGTCCATTTAAAGACAGTAACTATAGAATACTATATTTGTTATAGTGCTTGTTTTAAATGGCCTGTTACTGTATCCATTGGAATATGTGGTTCTGGTAAGCCGTTACTGGACAGATATCCGTGTTAGCACTGCATATATTGAATCAAAAAGCACCTTTTTCTCTCTTCATTTATTCAAAACATATACAGAATCTGGTATATACATGTAAAATAACGCTGGAGACAAGCTGTCTTCCTAACAGATGAACCTGATGACGTCAAAGAAAAATCTTTCCGCTTAACCCGTTATCATCATGACGGATGAGGTGACCTATGATGCCCTCTGTCCAAAATCGATTAAGTATATTGGAAGTCGAGTTGTAAATTGGTTTGGAAGTGTGATAACATCACGGCTAACTGTCTGCTGACAAAAGATTAAAATACCCAAACTTACGTGACCATGATGGCCAGATGGATTTTGTACGTGTGGGGAATTTAAAGGGGAAGACCACCCAAAAACCATATTCTATAAACAAGTAAAACTTTTCGTGTGTAATACAATACATTAATTTCCATTTTCATAATCTGATCGTAACTCTGGTTATCATTCAT
>JAVFBW010177783.1:0-10823 GCA_034783835.1 Mopalia ciliata
TGCCTGGCGACCATCAGGTATAAAAGCAAGTCACATGTTATGGCTCAAGCAATCATGGAGTTGGTTTTTGCAAGGTTTCCCTCCAGTTTTACACCTACTTAGATATGGAAAAGTGTGAAGTGGACAATCCGTAGACATATAAGTGAAATACCCTCGAGTACAATGTTAAACCACAATCAAACAAACAAACACATGATATGTCCACACAATGTCCACATGATGTTTCCAGACAAAGACCTCATGGTGTCCGCACCTTTTTATACATGATGTGTCCACACAATTTCCACATGATGTGTCCATACAAAATCCTCATGATGTGTCCACACAAAGACATCATAATGTGTCCACACGTTATTATTGTTATCTGTCCTGTACATGCATACACAGTCATCAAACACCATACAATTGAGGAACTTTGAGTAGAATTGTGTTTTCCCCTGTTTACATGCTACTTACAATATAAAGACAGAAGAAAATCGAACAACTTCTGCTTCAACACAAGCATGACTATTATGGATTACAACTTCTGTTTATTAAGGTCGCAACAGAAGTTGTAAGCCATTATAGTCTTGCTTGTGTATGTTGAACCCAACTTCTAAATGCCTCGAAAAAAACTGAGTTTTGTGTGAAATTACAAAATACAAGGTATTATTGTCATAAGAAAATTTCCATGAATGGACTAGAGTCACAGTCATATTTACACTGTTTTCTTAAATGCTTTAATTCTTTCAGATGTAAAAGATGTCTTGAAAAGTGAAGAGTTGGTTATAAATAGTATCTCCACCATTAACAATCTGTCATACTATGCTGTGAATTCCAGTGCTATCATAGTCACACAAACCGACATAGCTGAAGGTAGGACATACATCTTTCTCTGCATTCAAAATATATTATAAGAATTACTATCTCATTCCTTATGAGGAGTGTGTGTAGACACAACCTTTCAATCCTCTTAAGTACGAGAAACATTTGAGTTGGGTCCAAAATATTATTCATTTTATAAGGAACGTTTGTACTCTAATGGCTTTATTAAAACAAATCAAGAATAATACATTTCTTAAATTTAAATTACATTATTACAGATATCATTGATACTCTGTAACCACAAATGAGCTCTTGTATGTACATGTATATAACCAAATACAAAATAAATCATATTTTTATTCCAGCTCTGTTTAACTTAGTCTTAACAGACAGTTTAGAACAAATGGAAGCCTTGATTGAATCAGCTCGTGTTTTTGGGAATTTATCTCGCCAGAAAACAGCCAGAGATTATCTCTTCAAGAAAAAAGGTAAATAAAGCTTCATGCTTATCAAAAGTGTATATAGGTCATCTATGTCAAATCAGCCAGTGGTCCCAGCTTGATCCTCTCAGCTTTTTATGAACTGCATTAAATTAATCCATCGTGTGAAAAATGAACACATACAAAAAATTAGCATGATACGACTTGTAGTTTCCCGAGATACAGCCTTCTGAAATTTGCTTATGGTTTATTGAATGCAGGTTCTCCACTTAAGGTTATTTCACTCATACAATAGCATACCATGACAAAGTACCTGTGCCTCAAACACTCTGACCATTTTTTATTTTTGCAGGGAACAACATTCCTTTATCAGGTGATGCCCTCCTATATTCAAGTCAAAAACAAATTTTTTTGCATGAAAACTGAATTCCATTGTTGAATTGTAGAAGAAAAGAAAAGATTTGTTGCGAGGACTTACATGTATGCTGAATTTGAATTCTTATCAGTGAAACAAATGAAATATTTGGGTCACCGCACTGGGTCAAACAAACAAATCTTTCCAAAAGAATCTCATCCACACAGGTAAACATTGTTTAAATGAGCCTGATTGCCATGAATCCTGGAAATATCACATATCTATAGTTCGATTCTGGGTAGATCACCAATGCTACTTCTTGATTTTTCAGGAGCACTGAGGGTATATAGGACATTAAAAGGGGAAACAATGTATGACACATTTAACATAGCCTAAAAGCGTATTAACATTAACTCTTTGACTGCGGCTGGCGGGCAATCCCGCCCAGCCTAATCTTACCGTAGCTTGCGGCTGGCAGGATATCTCGCCGTACAATAGACTCCCTTTTCTAATAATAACCACAACACATTCTGATGACTTGGTACGCATTTATTGACTGTAGTACATCCAGGCACTTTCCAATATGGCTTCCAAACATAACTGGCCGTGTGGAGTGAGTTTTTAGTTTAAAAATCTAGATTTTTCGACATTTTTGAGGGGATTTTTGGGGAATCATGACTGAAGCCGAGTTTTATGATTTGGTCGGTAACTCGGACAGTGAAGAAGATGAGTTCCTAGTGTTTGATATTGATGATATTAATGACTTTGAAATTAATCCAGACGATGTTGAACTAGATGAAAATGAAATGGAAGAGATACTTCACGAAATTGACAGAGAAGAACACGATCCGAAATTTGATGCGTACGAATGTGAATGGCTCAAAGTATTTACTGACGCTTCCGGTCAATGTAACATAGACAATAATTCATCGGAATATGAAGTATTTCAGAAAATATTTGATGAAGAAATAGTTTCATTGTTAGTTGAAGAAACTAATCGTTATTATGGACAATATCTACCAAAGGTAGATGGAGTTCAGAACCTGAAAAGATGTGCCCGTGCTCGAACGTGGAATAATGTCAACAACCAGGAAATGAAAGCATTTGTCGCCATTACACTTTTTATGGGTCTAGTTCGTTTACCAAACTATGAGTCTTACTGGAGGTCTGATGAAATGTTGTTGTTGAAAGGATTAACTTCTCTGATGCCTAGAGACAGATATCTCAATATCCTGACATTTTATCATGCAGCAAATAATGAAATTGAACCCCCTAGAGCCCAAACTACGACACCACCTACAAGTTTTCAAAACTGTGTAGACTACTTCTTGACAACTGGCAACGTTATAATTACCCAAGTCGTGATGTGTACAACTGGGAAATGTACACCGGGAAAAAAGCTGGGGGTGCTCAGGATGATGCAGGAAAGGGTGCAGCTCATAAAATTGTTGTCTCATTATGTAGCCCCATTATTGATAAAGGACATCACTTCCAGTTCTGTTTCAAGAACTTTCTGAAAAACAGATAGGAGCCTGTGGTACACTTCCAACTAACAGAATAGGTGTCCCTCGTGAAGTGAAGATGGCTAAAGAAAGAGGACCCCCCAGTAATAAACAGAGATGGAAATTATTTATACATTTCCTGGTGTGACAAAAGACTGGTCAATGTGATGACCTCTGTACACAATAGTTCAATATATACAAAGACTCTCAGATCTCGCTTCAACGCAAACCATATTCGAGAGGTTGACCATCAAAAAGCCATCCAATTATACACACAGTACATGGGTGGGGTTGACAGTGCAGACCAGCAAACTCAGTACTGTGTGAGTCAGCACAGGATGCTGAAGTGGTGGAAAAAACTAGTCATCTGCAACCTCTTTGAGGTTTCATATTGTAATTTCAAAATAATATGGAAACACTTCCACTCAGACAAAAAATTGTCTTCAACAAAGTTTTGCTTAGCCTTGATACACGGTCTTCTGGAGGGTTTGAGCGTCAAAACAGAAGATTTGTACGACCAGCATCAAATCCACCATCAAGAATGACAATATGACTCCTGCAGGACGTAGATCTAACTCTGATTGTGAAGTCTGCTCAGACAGAGAAGCTAAGTGCCGACATCAGACACAATATGTATGTTGTGACTGCAACATACCCCTTTGTGCATACCCCTGCTTCCAGAGGTATCATACCTTGCTAAACTACAATATTACATGTCATGCTACCCTCCATAAGTAGACTTATTAATTGTAAGTGTGTATAATGTGTATACTGAACAAAAACCTGTGATTTGTTGACTTTTTTTCGCTGTAGAGAAAGAAAAAATGAACAAAATAACAAATTTGTTGACTTTTTTTCGCTGTAGAGAAAGAAAAAATGAACAACAATAACTAATTTTGATATGAAATTAAACTTTAATTATATGTCAAAACATTTCCAAAGTTTTATGTATGTACAATGCAAAACAAAAAAATGCTGGCTTATTAAAGAAAATAATGCAACAAAATGACTGTAAAAAGTTACTTAGTGTCTGGGTCTAAGGGGAGGTAATTCATTTCTTAGCAGGCACAGAGTTAAGTTGAGTCCTGGTAGATTAAATTTATAAACCGGTCTGGTGACAATCTGCAACTTCTTCGAAGTGTACAGCAATAAATCCTTAGATACACAGTTCCAAGGCATAAAACAGGGATTTGTTCTGATTATATCCACATCAGGGTGATCACCATATCCTCAAAGTGACAGGTGTCTATAATAATTTATCCATAACAGGATATTTAACAAAGTCCTTGACAAGTGTTTCCAGATCCGGTTTTTATCTCCTCAAAGAGATATCCAGGCTAGATTCAGAATTCAATGAAATATAATATAAACAGTACTGTCCCAATGCATTACAATTGAATATATAACCATTTGATCAGTTCTCTATATCCGTTGGCTTGGTTGGCTGATCATTCTTTAGACTGAGTAGTGGCTGGCTTGTGACTGATCCCCAATCATACAATCGATATCATTTATAAAAGGAGATTATAATTCTAGAATAACATCACATAGAACACTCTGGAAAACCTAATTTTACCCAATCAACTGATTTCTAAACAATTAGTTCAGAGGTAGAGAAACTACTAGAACACTGAAAGTAAATCAACAGTGACTGACCTGTAAAAAGTGAGTCACTATGGCTTCTAACAAATTCAGTATTTTTGTTTTTGTTTGTTTGATTGGTATTTAACGTAATACTCAAGGGTATTTCACTTATATGACTATGGATTGTCCACTTCACACTGTGCACAGCTTTATTATGGTGGAAAACCGGGAGGAAACCTCGTAAAAACCACCACCATGATTGCCAGAGCCACAACATGTGACTCGCTCATATACCTGATGGTCGAAAGGCGGACCCGAACCCCTGAATGGTAAATCGAAGCATGTTCAGTTCAGGAAGCGCACTCGCTACCACTGAGCCCCGGCCTCGGGCCTAATTCAGTATGTAAACAAAGTGATTGAGCAGTGATAACTTGGTCAAAACTATTACAATGTATGCTGGTTAAAACTACTACAACGTTGCTGCCTTATTTACATAAAAATGAATGAATCTATTTATAGCAATGACAGCACTGAAACCCATTTCAAAATAAACATGTATATGACAGCACCATGGACTGTGTTCAAAATATCCATAACCAAAGTTGGCTCTCTCCACTTTTTTACTTTTCATTAATACAACGCTTGAAACTACTTTTGTGTCAAAGTATTTTTGATAAGCAGGCCCGTGAAACCTTATTCAAGGCTTAATTGAGATGAAATATGGGTTTGCTGAGCTCATCTGATCTGAGTAATACTTATTCTGAGACAGCTATTGGTTCTTTCTTTTATTTGATGTCTGTTTGGTACCTTTATTTGGAATGGAATTTGGTCGTTCTGGTCCTGACTACACCACGAAATGTAGTCAGGAGAAACTCATTCGAGTATAACACAATTATATATATTTTTTTCGAGGAAATAACTACACCAGTTTTCCATTGTCCATCCCTTGATTTCTTTTTCACAAAGGAAAAACAGTGTATTCTGCAGGTTTTGAGACATTTTGAAAACATATGTGTATGATTTGATTTTCATTTTTCACAAATCTTCCCTGTTAAATGTAACTTCAAGAAAATCCGTGATCATCCTAGTAATGTATTCAAATGTATTTAGGGAGCGTTGTTAATATACACAGTGAGCTTATTTGCCAAGCCTTCTTTTCATTTTCTTGTGAAATACAAATACTGTTTAAACCAATGTAGACAACCCCTGATGGAGTTCGGTGTACATGGACATTTTTCTGTCCGCAAAAGCTGCCTCGAGGCCAGGCGATTATGATACTCACAACTATAATCTCAATTTATCTCAATGGTATTGATGCAATGGAATTGTCATAAACTTAAATATTTATTCATAGACTAAATTCATCTTAAACCACTTAGCTAAAGTGGGTGGTGGGATGGAGCTTCATGTTGTCTGTCTCTTTGTTTGTTCATCTACCTTTTTGCTCCCGGCTATTGCCCTTAAAACCACAGTCAAATAAAAGTTGGCGGCATACTTCTTCATGGCATGAGCTGGTTGTTTTAGGAAACTTCCTGTTGCCTTGGGGCTCTCAGTTGACGTCACCAACCCCTCTAACATTACCACATGTTGAGTATGTAATGATAAATACATTACATTGAACCCTACAAACACCATTTTAGAATGAATACTTAATGTAATGTATTGTTTTTTTTGTTGTCAGTTTTATACATAATAGTAACTTTACTGGACTTGAGTAGAGTTCTCATTTACTGACAGAAGTTTCTTATCACTTAAGTTGCAGAGGTGATGATAACATTACTGGACTCTGGCAGTAGAGAGACTGTGTATGTGGCATGTGGTGTTCTAATAAACTTCATGGCTGATGAGGACAAACGAACAGTATTAAAAAGAGAAGGGGGTGTAACAAAGTAAGTGGAAACTAATTATTCGTAGTCCATCTCTCCACTTTTTGGTTTTCGGACATTAATTTGAAAAGTGTCTTTCAAATTCTAATAAAAATTTATAGGGTTTTGGTATATATTTACATTTAGGTATCCAGGTGGTGCCACTGGATACCTAAATGTAAATTGCTTCTATTCTAAAATTTTGACTTTTCATAATCTTGATAGTGCAAAAAGTTTGACCAAAATTTTAGAATGTTTTTTTTAGATTTGAATTGTAAAATATGTTCTTTTAAGATTATGTATATCGAAGGGCGGAAGGGATTAACAAGATTATCTCACCTCAACTGACTACCTGCTGACTATAACCACAAACCAATTATCGAAAGGCCAACAGATCAATTGCCTGGCTGTTGGGGTGTGTATTTGAACTGAACCGGAGACTTGGAGAGCAAATGATTGTTGGTGGTAGAACACACATTTATACCGACCTAATCATGGCCTCAGTGGGACTCCTACTGATAGTCATTAACAAAGGTGTGAACGAAATTTGTTATGCCGAGGTCACTCAAATTTCTTCAGAGTTAAAACTGCCATTTAAAGTCATTGTTTTAAAATTATGTATTAAAAATGAATGCAATAGATAAAACTCTATTTCGCCTTTTCATTCAATTATAAAAAAAGATGTTGTTTATTAAATTTATGTGGTAATCTTAAAACCACCCGGAGTTCAATCATTTACATACGTTTAGGCTGTTTTCTCAGCTTTCAGTTTTTTTATTTTTATTCTTTAAATCGTTTATTTCTCGCAAACTATTTGCAAGTCTTTGAAATTTGGCACAGACAATCTTGAAGCCATTATCTAAAAACAGTTCGTGCAGTTTTTTGATATTGACTTTTGTTTTGAAGATATTTAGCAAATATTTCTTTAAACCGGATTTTTATTTTTTACATATATTTTTATCAATAGCTCAAAATCTATCTTGAATTTAGAAAAACCCTATGAAGATATTTTAGTTTAAATGCTTGTCTTCAAAGACATGCAAGTTTGGAAAAAGAATCTCAAACCATCGGAGCAAAAAAGAGAGTAACAAACAAGGGTCCATTTTAAAAAATGATTTGAAGTTTTTCTTTATTTATGCCATTATAAAATAAAATGAATTATAAAATGACATTATATTTAGAATCTTGAAATCCTCCGCTTTCTAAATTGTATGATGTTAATATAATCATCCCTTGGAAATACCCGCAAAAGCCATGGAAAAATAAGGGTCACATGTTTACTCCTGACTAGCAGTAGAGTCCTTAACTTGAAAACTTCTTAGCTTCTAGCCAAACTTGATACAAATAGTCTACTATTCATAGGGACAAGTTGTATTATAGTATGAGGATATCTGTCTCTCTGCTTGTTTATCTGATTATCCACTTTTTGGCTCCCAGCTATTGCCCTTAAAACCACAGTCAAATATAAGTTGGCAGCGTACTTCTTCATGGCATGAGCTGGTTGTTTTAGGAAGCTTCCTGTTGCCCTGGTGCTCTCAAAATTAAGGGACAAGACCAAGATGATGTGTTTGTACTCTCTGGGATTGTGCTGTTTTGTGTTCCGTGAGGGTGGTTTCATTCTCCCATTGGACTAACATGCCATCATGTGAGTGAAATGTAAATAGTCCATGATGCAGGCTGTTGTAAATGTATGGGATTGAGAACGGTGTATGAAGGCCTATTGCTCCTGTTTTTGTCTGTGCACCTTGGTAGCATTCTTCCATGTGGCAAGATGAGTGGGTCACACTACGTGGCTCCAGCAGTCGCGGTGGTGGTTATTACAAGGTTTTCTCTCAGTTTTCC
This sequence comes from Mopalia ciliata, assembly GCA_034783835.1. Classification (NCBI taxonomy): domain Eukaryota; kingdom Metazoa; phylum Mollusca; class Polyplacophora; order Chitonida; family Mopaliidae; genus Mopalia; species Mopalia ciliata. Next base: position 8,393 of record JAVFBW010177783.1, read on the forward strand.
ACCGTAAATAAACAAGAAGAAGTGTGAAGTGGACATTCGTCATATAGGTGAAATACCCTTCTGTACGATGTTAAACGCCAAACAAACAAACAAATAAATCCATGGCGCAAGATATTAGATGGGATTCACTTTGACCTGTGTCTGCATACATGTGTTGCCACCTAGTGCTATTCCGTGCAGTTGGATGCTGTAGGAAATTGAGCTTGGGTGGTGTGACTTTGTGAAGAATTTGGTTTCTGTTAACCAAAAGTCACTTATTATTGTCTATCCAAGCTGGGTAGAAATATTCCACATGGCAAGATGTCGCACAAGATTATTTAGTGTATGTTGTTAAACAGCTGGTGCCATGTGCAGAGAAAGGCTTAATGTGGCCATTTTGTTGAAGTACACTGCTGACCTAAAACTGAAATACCATTGATCATGTCCTTAAAGACTTATCTATCTCTATCGATTTGGCTTTCAATGCCATCATGTATACCAAATAACTTTGAACATGGCAGTGAACACCAATCAATCAAACAAAGTGGCACAAATTCAGACAGCTAATCATAACATGCCTTTACTGGGGCAAATATTGTGACTGACTCGAGGTCTTGTAAAACAGTACACTCGGATGTTTCTGTTAGCAACATGACTCAGTTGTGGCTTGGACTTATGAGCCTCTTTCAATGCAACACACAGAATCAATGCAACCTTGTTGGCAATGATGGGCTTTTTACGACCTACTTTCACAAATTACAGCTGCAATGCAAAGTGATTATATACAGAAAATACCTTAGAGTTGAAGAATCAAACATCATAACACATGTTTCTCATTTTTTCCTCAGATTACTTGAAGTGTTGCGCGATTTTGAAAAGACAGACTGGCAGTTAGCGAGTATGGTGTGTCAGGTTTTGTGGAACTACAGTGGTAAAATCACCAGTGCTAATGCTACTTTTGGAGATCCACAGGCTGAAGAGTTAGCAGAATTACTTGTGGAAATGTTAGGTATTGTATGGGGATTTAATGGCAATGGGAAAAAAATCAAAGTTTTTATGTTATTGAGGTTATCATCTACATGTGTGTCTGCTTTGTTTTATTTTTTAAAATAAGATACAATTTTAAGGAAATAAAGATTAACTTATTTCAAGCAACTAAATGCTATGTGTTTTTTTCTTCTTCAAAGTTTTAACCAAAGTGGTATAATTTATTTTTATTTTTTGTTTTGAAAAACCTTTGTGGCATAAAAATCCATCTAAAATATAGCTATAAATAATAGATCTAAGATGTTTTCATTTTGTTCACTATTGAATATTGTTCCTTTGATCTATTCAGAAATATCCATTGAATATTACAAATATTGAATTTTGAGCTAAAGTAAATATTCTATTTAACCTACAGGCAGTTAAGAGGTCTTGACTTTCATCAACCCATTATGTTATCACTATTGATAAAAGGTGTTTTTGGATTTCAACTCGCAAATTAAACTTGGTAAATAAAAGTTCAGATGATAGAGGAAATGACTGCCAACTTTAGTAGTTTAGTAACTATGAAGCTATGATTTATTGGTTGGTACCACTAACTGAATGTTATCCTGATTTCAGATGAGGAAGCAGCCATGGATGTTTCTGTGAATGATGAGATGGAGGCAGATGTAAAGAGTATTGTTCATGACCTCTGGAAATCAGAGTTCTGTCCTGTAGCTACACAACTCCTCAATAGAATAGATTCACACCAGTCCAAATTTGAACCACTCAAACCACCATTATAGTATACCTCGTCCATATTTGAACCACTCAAGCCAGATCGATACTATTATTTCAGTATGACTTCCAACCACTTGTCTACTACATTTCTGATGCAAAACCATTACGTACCCTTTGACCCCAGTGAATAAAGCCAATCGATCAACAGTGTCTTAACTAAAAGTATGTGTTTAGTTCATCGTGACAAAATCACTTCAAAATATCTCCTATACTTGTCTACCAAAGTTATTTGTAATGCTTAAAATGAGTTCATTTAACCACCTACATGTACATAAACAGCCATAAGCGCTGGATAGATTTACATTTATTGAATGTAAGATGTGAACAAATCAGTAAAAACTGTAATAAAGGCACAATTTATTTTTGTTTCAATATATATAAATATGCATTTGAGCATTCAATAAATATGAAATATAAAATATCTTTCGTCTGAAGATTTTAGTATTTGTCCTGGGCTACTACAGTAGGGTGTGTCTTTAAAATGTAATAGTCATTTTCAACATGTTGTGAACACGATAATTTGAAAAAAAAATTTGCATATTGACTTCCAAATTGGAATGTAGTTTTTCCAATTAATGTGATTGGATTTCACCGAATTCCAAAAATAATATGGGATTGCATTTCCCCAAATTACCCCCCCCCCCCCCCTAGAAAAACACCACGCGGGGGGGGGGGGGGGGGGGGG
>JAVFBW010177794.1:5454-20318 GCA_034783835.1 Mopalia ciliata
AAACAAGTGTTGTATGCTTGGAGTTTAACGCCGTACTTCATGTTATTTCACTCACATGACTACGTGCCAGCAAAGGAAAGTAAAGGAAACCACAGACAACAAACAAATGCCTGACAAAACAAAACCAGGCCCTAAAACAAAGACATTAAAAGGGATTTGCTTCAGGATGCTCTAAAAACACTAGGATAACAGGAAGCTCCCTCGGTTGAAAACTGTGACAACCTTAATACCATCCCACGATGGGACTCCCTCATATTCGTGTGGTCGACCGCACGGATCACTCGAACATTTGAGCGGTAACACAGAGCAGAATTATTTTAAGTCGGAGTCGCTAGCCACTAAAACACGGCATCGGGCCCTTATTCTGTGAGCAGGTGTGAATGTTATTATAGAACATATGACATGACAATGACCTGGGAATGTGAATAGGTAATTTAATATGATCATATGTACATATATACACATACATACAGCAAACTACAACACTGTAGGATGTAAATTGATTTATATACAATTGGTTGTACCAAATAAAATTATTAGGATAATTTATGTAACAATAACTGGTTATTTAATTAATATATAGACAAGCACTCGGCGGCATCATACATTACCATATGAGAAACAAACTTGGCCAAACTTCCCATGGGGTGCTGCAGATTTCCCTCCACTCTTGGTGGTTTAATGTCCATTACAAAGCAACCTTTACCTTTATAAATTATAAATATCGTTTAACATTACCTCCACCACTATAACACATAGGGGAAATTGAGTTTATATTCAAACAAAAATCAGTCTCTCTCAGCATTTTCATTTTTGTCAGGGATCATATGTTTTCTTTGTGGCTGTTCAAATCGACTAGCATATACTTTTGTAAAATGTCTTTTGCCGAACAACTTGACGCGTCAGTCTCTACCACGTGTATGGCTTTTAATATCTGTTCGCTGTGTTGATGTGCTTTAGCCCGAAGAGCAGCGATGCTTTCTGATCTCATCTCTTCGCTATCCCGTGTTGGGGATTCATCTTGTCGTGTGGGACCAATAACGTCACATTCTTCGTCAGAATCTTTCAGCTTTTCTGCAGCTTCAATAGACTTCTTATGCATACCTTTAAAAACAGATTTAACAGAGAAGCTGTTTTAAAAAACATTCGTACACATGAAAAGTATATACATATTATAAAGATATACATGACGTATGCAATTTGATAACTTTCTGTACGCTGATATTCGTGTGTGTTAGTACATATAAATATGCATTGTACCCTGCTAGACAGTTGGCTGAGTTCATATCACGTTTCTTTACATCAAAAACATGATTATGTGTCCTTGTGTAATAATTCTGGCTTTTTACCTTCAAATTGTTCAAAACTTTGCTAATATTTTCTCGCACACCCTGAAATCAGTTCATCATATGTGATATCTGAAATCTACCGAATGAGAAATCGATCTTCAGAAATTGTCAAGTTTCCCCACGTCACTCTTCAATTTAGTTGTAACTTGGTACATTCCTCAATTTATTGTTTTACTGGGTACTGTTCTATATCCATCCTTGCAATATGTAATCGATCCTAATCAATTGTTGTGAAGCAATTTAATGACAAGCTATGCGTATTACTCATCTGATTATAAGAAACTTCAAAAGCAGTTTTGCACATGCGCAGTGACAAATAGGGACAGAAGCTTACCTTGTGGCGATGTGAGAGATGGCTGCCTGGAGAAAGCGTCTACCGATAAAAGATAGGATAAACTTAGACTCTTTGGAAAGTTTATAGTCATTACAATATAATTTCATTGGTAGGCACTAACTCCATTTTCCATCAAACTAAATAAGCCAACAAGATGAGTTTCTGTCTGATAACAAACTGTTCATTAATTGGTTTGTCTTGATTCGATTGAAAAATGATTTATACAAAACTAAATAGAATTAATGAGATTATCAACAGAGTTTTTTCTATATATTAGTGAATGCTAATTCGCATAGATTCGCTAAGATTGCTTTGCGTATATTGAATAGTATTTGAAGTAATTGTCGCATAACTGTTTTCTAATAAAGGCAATGGCTGTGGAATAAGGCCAGAATTGCATGAGTCGACAGCCAATCAAAGAGCTTTCTAGAAACATATTTAAGACGTTACTGGTGATATATAAGTTAACCCATGCAATTTAAACATCTATTTAGTTTTTCTAGATCTTGTGAATGCGCTAAATCAATGTTTATTTTTAAAACTCACTTAGTAGCCATGGAGCACAGGAGTCCATGACCCCGTCTTTGGCACTCTTTATGATAGTATCGGGAAGAGGCAAGGAGTGTCTGACCATCGCTCCATAGAGTCCATACTCAGCCATGATGCTGCTACGTCCCCAAGTCTTCTCCGTTTTTCGCCATTTCGCCCGCCTATTCTGAAACCATACCTACGCACAAAAAATTAATAACATAAAATAAATGAACTCATTTTGCCGAGTAAGCTGATATATTTTACGGCATCATTGAAACAAGTATAAAATCATATGGGAGAGAGCCTAGCAAAATGGTTTCTAAATTCGGTATTGTTTCAGAATGAAAAATCCCACCCTTATAACCACAGTTTATCAACTGGGAGCCAGTAATACATTAACACGTAACCCTTTCTAACTACAACAATGGCCCAATCATTTATGATTAAGGGTACCATCAAATGTAGCTTGTAAATACTCAGCCACACGTTGTTGTCTATTCAGTGACTGAAATCCAACGGGCTTTGATCGTGTTACCGGATGCTTTGTGCAGGTTTAACTAGCTGCTGTTTTATTAGAATAGTTTGTTTGATGTGGCTCAACATAGACGTTTCTGATTGGATAGTCAGTGGGAAGCCATAGACACAGAGATCCCGAATAAACAGCCGGTAATAAAGGTGTCCCAGTGGAGCGCACCCGATTTTAACATGAAATCATCTTATACCAATATCACGAATTGACAGGTAATTTAGACGGTTGTGTGCCTGGCCTGTAAGTCAACTTCATCCAAAAACCCGCAGTGATTTGCTAAGGGCCACCCAGTTTACTTTGGTTACTCTGCGCACGGCATTATTTCAGACCGACTAGCCATTATTAAACTCTACGTTGTCATTATTGGCGACTCTGTGAACACAGGGGCGATGTAAATACACAAATAAATGATAAAAATGCAAAATGAATGTTCTCTAATATGCCGGCGTCATGCGACACTTGCCACCAAGCGTTGCCACTGGGGACCAAGGGGATTTAACCCGGGGAACTCTCATTGATTCGGCCAGAATACTCAATGGCAATATAATAATAGCACATCAACCAGATGCCGGGGTTTCAGGCTTTTATAGTCGCGTTAATATCCACTTTACCCACCCTTCAATAAAAATTTCTCTCTTCTAATAAAAGCTATGAAAATCATACACTCTCAGACAGCAGGGGATATTAGATGCAACATAATCAGAAAATTCCATATTATTTCTGTAAAATTCAACCTGGTTTGGCTTAACCTACCAAACATACACAATTTACTGCAGCGCTACTCCGTCAATCATACTTTTTATTCAGCTCATACATATTTTAATATGTGAACATTTCATTATAATTTAATAAAGGGCTAAACACATGTTGAGTAATTGGTAATAGCAACATGGTATTATAAAAAAGCGGCCCCCAAATTCGCCACTCATGACATCTTTAATAAAAAGGTAATTTGCTAATTTGTTTGCAAAGGAAGTTCATGGACAAGTTACTTCCGGTAGGAGTTGACATTGGTTTTCCGGATGAATCGTGCAGTAAATGTAATTCTTGCATCTGACTGGCTAATAAATTGGTTATTGTTACAGACGTTTTCGTGGCTTAGAAGCTGAAGTGTGTGTTGGTGAGACTGAAGTTAGCGTGCCGCAGGGATATTAACAGGGAACTAGTGAGAAACACGCCTGGCTACCCATCCGTCATTTCCAAGCATGCTCAAACTCCTTCTGAAATCCCTCATTAATTAATCAATTAAAGAACATGTTCTTATTAGATCCGTACACGCTGTCTGTGTTCGGCCATAACGCCCCAGTAGGTAATTACAACGGGACACGGGAAGACAATCCGCGATCGCCATCTAGGTTCTTAAAGAGACAATACTGAGGGTACATCATGATTTACAAAGGCCCGTCTCTAATTATATGGTAATTACATCGTTTGTATCAAATAAAATACCTATTATGGCATCTTACCCAAGGAAACTTTAATATCATTAAATAAAAGGCAAACTAACTGAAGACCGAATAAAAGAGAATGGCTACTATTTAATTGGCAGCCCCGGTATAGCCCGTGGACCCAGGAAGAATCTTTCCAACTGGCATACGTCCGGCCCAAACCCTTATATTCTACTCCCATCAGCATTAATAGCAATAATATATCCGGTTTTCAAATCGCCCACCACCTTTCCTGGAAACGTAGTTATTTAGCGAGGAGAACCGTTGGTTTCCTTGTCAGCGTGGTTATCAATCAGCGTACTACCATATAGGATAGTTCTAGTTCTAATAGACTTCCCATTAACCCCAGCCTCATACCATTTCTTTACACTCATACCTCAATATCGATGTCCGCTGAAAGATGCATATTTTATTCAATGATTTAATACTATAAAATACAAAAAGAATTTCAAAATCGTGCGCTTTTTTTTTTTAGAAAACAGATTAGATAGACTTAACACATTTATTTTTAACATTAGTTCAAATGAAAACTTAGTTCCTCTGATAGTGGCCAGAACAAATATTTAAATTTAGAAAGAGTTTATAAAAACGTTTGTAATATTTAGTTTGTATAACATACAAGTAATCAATATGTTTGTGACATGAGTAGCAGGTGCGTGGCCTGCAGCTTATCAACTGTTATACAGGCGCGATTAACCCAATCACTTAACAGCTTTTCTAATGTATTTAATAACATAGCTGTAGGCTGATGTATAACATACATCCTACCCCGAACAGTACGCATTGTGATCATCAACTGATCACCTCACGCTGTGTTTCTAGTAATCAGTAATAAAAGATTTTTGTCCATGACAATAACTCACAACTGGAAGCCACATATTTCTAGATCCTTAGCTATATAAAAATATTATTCAATTACCTGTTTAAGTTTTTTAAAATGTAGGCTAAGTGTTGTCGCCCTGTGTATGTTTCTAGCTTTGTTATTGTTTTGTGTCGTACTGATAGGTTGGGTTTTTTGAAGGGGTTTTTAAGGGATTGTTGTTGTTGGGTTTTTTGTGGGTTTTTTTTTAAATTTGTTTTCATCTTTTTTTTTCTATTTATTTATTTGTTACCAAACTGTCCTTCTGTTTAGACGGGTGTAGGGGGTTTGGGTCCTTGTCACAGAATGCTGGAGAAGGGCACTAATTGTAAGATATATATTGTTGATGTTAACGATTCCGATAAGCGTGTAAAGGTTATTAAGGATTTGTTGTAAACATGTAAAATGAAATATGTCTATTGGGATATGATTTGAAATGGAGGTTGATTTTGACGAGTGTTCCCGTTAGGTTGGGCTTGAGTGGATAGCTGTATTATCACGGCACAATGACTCCTGGCTTATAGAATTGGATTGTGAGAGAGGACGGGGATAATCAGCCTCTAGGAAACACGATTAGAGTCTAATTGAAAAATTACCCTAATGCTAAAGACGACATTTGGACAACAAATCTATTAATCGAAATCACATTTTGTTGAGAGAAGTCACAGTGGGCCTTGGTTAATCGATCAGACCAGCGGCAATGGTAAATATGGTGGTGGCATCGTGGGTCGCGGGAGTCGGGACAACTCGGCGGCTCATCACATACAACCCATCCCTCGGGATCGATACGAGAATTAATAACGGGTAATTGCCAAAGTGATGTATTCTTATAGTGTAGTTTGACCAGAAATTAATTTCCAAGTGTGTACAAACATTTTAAGCCGTATCTCTCATCCATTATTAATTCTTTGATCGCTCTCCGCTATCATCGAGGTTTCCCAAGCCTGAATAGCTCGATCACTTCACCAACCCGCCACACAACAGCATGAAGCGCGGGGCTACAGCGACACCACGACACTTTCCGTATGGTTTCCGCGGTATGGAGCATAACTAGCCAATGAATAAACACCATTGTTCTTTGTGTTGTTCATTGGAATGTTATCAAAGTACAAGCAATTAAAGTATCCGCTAAAACACACATAGGTGAGACAATGAACCTTATTCAGTCATCGACGCTTTCCATTGCAGTTTCATTCAGGGACGCGTGCGTCGAATTATATAAGTAAATAGATGCAAGCCGATAAAAACTATATCACTTAGTAGCCATTAGTGGTGTATTATGATTGGCCGTTAGCGAGGAAATAGAGAGAGGTAATTGAGATATTAAAAATAAACAGGTGCGACATAACCTAACCGAGTGAAAACTAATACCAGAAAAAAATAGACCGATTCCATGACTAGGGAGCATTACAATGTAACATTTCCTTTCCGTTTATAATGAAGATCCGGTGTCAAATTGGCCAACATTGCTACCTTTTCACTGAAAACCAAGTAATTTAGGTTTTTAAAGATATATGAATAATTTAGAGAGGCTTTTGGAGATAGACAATAGCTTATAGAGGGCTCGTGTATAGAAAAACATCAGCTAATATCATTAACCCTTTAATTACCAATTACTTGCTTCCCATATCCATTACATCAGCCCGGGAACTCGGATCTGGTTGCCTGTGTATAATGTCCCTTTAACTCACTAACATCGGTTTAATTGTCATAGAGTCGAGCTACCGTTATATGTAATTAATGATTAACTATTGGTTTCAACATATACGGGGGAATCCTGTCCAATTAAAATCGATTAGACGTAAAGAAGCAGGTATAACGAGCCAATTTCCTTAAGGCTCGTCGGCTTTCCATTGTGCCGCAAGCCACGCGTCTTTCTTTTTAAATGAAGTGAGCCTGCGGGTGTCGTGAAAAGGAGACAACTAAAAGAAACAGCCCAGAGCAAATTTCCTTGTTCTCCTATTAAAAAATAGCCCTGACTAGCCGGCAATCGGATGGATTATGTTACATGTATCTTGTTTCTTTTCCTGGTCATTTTGTGCTCATGAAAATAGATAGTCCGTTAGGGGAGTAAGGGTACGCTGACAAGCCTATCATTAGAGGTGATGGTGGCATGAAGACCCCGGGCTTGACAGACTACTGATCAGAAGCTCCCTGCCACTTAAAAGATCCGATAATTCACCTGATGACAGGGGTTCAATCTGACGTGTTCTTGAGAAAAAACGGATATTTTAAATATGCCATCAAAGCTAACCGGAGAACTTTGACCTTGGGCGCAGATCTGAGAAACGCGTACATTATTATACCACCATTCGCACCTGACCCATCTGATGGCATGTCCGAAAAGAGAACCACCCAAAATGGCAGGTGCCAAACATATAATTAACGAATCAGACAATCAAATTCTGGGTAAATTATTTTAAATTGAAGCCCAAACTTATTCCCAGTATTTCACCAAAGTGTAAGAAAGGAGAACTTTTGTAACCCCATCAATTAACAATAAAAGGATAATCGCCACAATGGTTAGTGTATCACACATAAACACAAGCAAAGCAAATCCTATGACTGGACATAACAACATGATCTCAAATCTCATGTGACATTTGAGCTCGACCGTGATATGTTTGAAAAGTGTAATGTTTTAAGGGTTAACCATAATAAATAAATAAAATAAAAAACAATCCAGCTAAGCCAAGTAACGTTCACTAAAAATATCAAATTTGTTCGAAAAATTCATTTGTTACTTTTGCCCTGGATCTCAAAGAAATGAAAACATTGGCTCGTTTAACACTCTGGGCGATAAAATAACATATATCGATATTTTGCAACCTTTAAGATGGTGAATTAAAAATCGCTTTTAATATTCTTATAAGCTGTCACATTGAAGTGTAGTTCGGAAGATTTAGAGCAGTGCTGCAATGATGCAAGGAAATCCTTCCCAATAATGGTAAAAACACACGATTTCCTTACTGTGATACAGGCTAAAACACATTTCTTCTTAAAAAGTATCAATCATGAAATTACATGTTTTATACAATGTTCAGTTAAGTAGGCCAGTTAGTGCCAGCTGTTTGTGAAATACATCGTTCCTTCCATCATTTGTAGTTTTATTGTTTAGGAAGATTGATCGATTCATTTATTTATTTATTGATTGATTGATTGATTGGTCGACTTACCTGTATCCTGTCTTCTGGTAGATCAGTCTTGAGTGACAACATCTCGCGCGCATACACATCCGGGTAGTGTGCCTCTTTAAAAGCCTTTTCTAGTTCCTCAAGTTGATAACTGGTAAATATCGTCCTGACAAATAAGTACACCAAAAACCATTAATAAGACAAAAAGTAAGTTTCTTCACTGAACGAAATCTTTAAATTAATTAATATTTGGTACAATATACAACTGTAAACCGACCGAACCGAATTTTCTATATTTTTCTGAAAAATAGCAAACTACTATAGTATTATTAAAGATATTAGAACTCCTTATCTGTGCATGTATTGCTTACAGCAAATGTAACAGCCATGCGAGGACATTAAACATTTCGATCGAGGGGATAGTCTGTAGTCTCGCAAAGCGACTGTCTTTGGTCATGCCATAGAACATTTAATAAAATCCAATTTCATTCATGTCCGTCCACTTCGCTCAGTAATATAAATCTATTTACACTCAACAATTTCTAATCACTCTTAATTATGATTTATGATGATTTTTTGTTGTGTTCTTTTGGCATTTACGTTTCTATTAGGACATGCTATTTTGGCGATTGGGGACTAATTTAAAAGGAAACAAAAGGGGCCAATAAAAAGTTAAGAAACCCTGATTGATAAGAGAACATGTGGCATCTTGATAGTTATGAATAGTTGGTTTGGGAAGTACGTCATTGCTTTATCATAGGATGTAATTGGGTCCTGTTTACATGATTTAGAGTATAAGCATAAACATCCCAATATATTCTTAACATGATTTATGTCACTCAAGCAAATCTCGTTGCCTATCAAAGTTGAATTGACGTTTTGACACCAACATGATTTACATTTTGAACCACAAACACCATGGAGAGGGTTATACCGATTTGCAGCTAATAAAATTACATCGGGACAAACTTTTCAACGAGGGAATATTAAAAGTTTTCCGGCACACTGAATGTGAGATAATAGGAAGAAATCGTAACGAGGTGTCCATTGTCTTCATTCTTTGTCTCCGGAACAGTCAAGTTTTTAGAGAATGCTAACGTTTAATTTTCCTTCAGCCTTGATGTCCGCCATGACACTGGAAGCAGTGTCTATTGTAAAGAGCTCGTGCCCCGGTGGCGCTGCCAAGGCAACCCAATATCGCGAGACCCTCAGCAGCTATCCCATCCTGAAGAACTCAAATCAAGTGGCTGTTCAACTTTTATAAAGTCTGCCCCCAGAGATCGTAATTAATCTCAATAGAATTAATTAAAAGCGTTGTTCGACGATAAAGCGTTTGTTAAAGATGCCGACTATACTTGATGCTAAGTGTTTCGTGTGCGGGCAAGTTTGGCTAGTTATACATGAGAATAAAGGAAAGCGACATAACGCCGCGTTGTTGTAACGCATGATTATCCGTGGCAACTTGCATTGTAACGTGGGTCAACATCCTGTGCACTCCAATGACAATGCGGTCAGTCGATGGCTGGACGGACAGCTTTTTATATTTGATTTGTTGGTTTAATGAATGAAACCACGGAATGTAATACTGTGATTACTGATACTCTGTGGGCGTACGCTAGAAACTGACAACGACATTTTTTTCCACCATTTAACAAAAACCCATAGGACAATTTAACTGGTTTGGAATAAACATTCTTCGGGATTTCTAATCATATATTTTACAATTAAGTAGTCTGTACAAACCGACATGTATCCTGTCAGAAGAAACATCGTGTTAAATCTAATCCATAAAAATATATACGTGAATTGCCCCAATGCAGATTTGTTTGGCAACAAAAAATTTGGATAACCTTTTCAATTACAGGCAGTTTTGATGTTATATTAGAAGGCAAAATTATATATTCAACATGTAATTACGGTTTTTCTGAATGGGTCTCATCCCTGTGTTGTCTTATTAAAATTGAGTATTAATGGTGTAGGAATTGCCCTTTATGCACCAATCAATATATCTGGTTTGATGTCACACGTTTGTGAATCTCTCTGTAAATTATCAAAATAAATTTTCAAATTGTACGGGAAGCTTGTGTGCACCACAAAAACCATGTCTTTTGATGACACACATTTGGAATTTCTAATTTACTACTTAACTCAAGATTGATATTATTTTATCTGTGTACAACAAGAATAATGTGTCTCTTGATGCCCGACATTTTTGATTTTAAAATTCAATTTTCTATTTGTAAAACTTGACCAGTGCGCAGTTACAAATTTGTGTGATTTGATGTCACATATGTGCTTTGAATTTAATCTATCTGTTCCTAAATTCATGTTTAAAATTTAAAACCATTATTTATTTCAGGCATCAATTCGCTTTGAAAAGTTGTTGGTGTTTTGATGTCTGGCGCACATAACCATTTCGCTGTCTGTTGTTAAACTCAAATTTAATATTTAAAACTTACAATTGTCCATATACATGTGCATTGACGCTCATACATTATTTACTCTGATGAATTGTAGCTACATGTGTGCGACTTTCCCACGCTTTACATGCCTTTTTTTAGTTATTCATCTCGAACTCCAGATAACAGTAAATTGACCATATATGCATGCATTAATAACTAGTTAGTGATTTCTATATTTTGTGTTAAAATTAAATTTCAAATTCGAAAAGTGCAATTCACCATGCATGTTTGCACTGATAAATTATTTGTGTTTTAAGGCTACAATGTTTCACACACAACTACTGGCAAAATGAAAACTAATTTACATTAGCGAAGGATCCATTGTGGATCTTGTAACTGAACCCGATGTATTAATAAAGAGGGGATGTCGAACAAATACACCAATGTACATATGTCACATGGCAGTTAATGTAGGGTGAAAATCCCGGGGGTATAATAAAGTAATTAGCTAAGTACAATTAGTTTAAAAGTCATTATGACACTCGATACCATTACGTTTTAGTGTTCACAGCATTACACATGAGAATCGGTGTATGAATGAAAATATAATTGACATCTCGAAAAAAGTGAAACCTACTATTTGCCTACATTCCATAAACAAACACATCGCATGAAGAAAACAACCATGACACTGAGTCTTTGTTCAATAAATACCTTCCTGAAAGTTGGGTAAGATTTTTGTGAAATGATTCATGCCCACAGAGGCAAGTACCTAGCTGCTATCGCTCTTAATTTGTCCAGACAAAGAGATATAGTAAAGAAGATGGCTTGCACTAAATTATATATAGTGTTTACTTGTTTCAATTGTATAACAAGCGTAAACGAGCTGCTACTACAGTCACCTCTGATAAACAGAAAAGTTCGAGTGCCGAGAACTAGCATTGATGTTTTTTTTTAAATCGCGAAACAAAGATGTGATGCAATTCTATCATTCTTTATGGTAATGTTTAAAGCATCGCCGTGGTCATATTACCGAAACGAGCATGTTATTAACAGGACGCTATTGACCAATGACGATTAATCGCTAATAATGAAATTAATCACTAATATCCCTAGTAACAAATACATTTAGTACCTGAATGAGATTACATACAGACCGACCGCAACACATAATAACCTCTAACAATTGAAATTAATAGTTCTTAAAAGCCGCCTAAGAATTTACTAGAGCAGGGTCCGATTCTACAAAGCGTTTTTATCACTTAAGTGAAATTGTCTAAAGTCCCTCAAATTTCTCAGATTGGAATTTAAAAATTTAATATTTGGGCACTATTATTAATTTATTATAATGTTAGTAAGTAATAATTAAAAGTGTAACTGTAAAACTAAATTATGACAGTAGGTGAAAAACTCTAACTTAGCATGTTGACTTAAGTTAGAAAATGCTTTGTGGAATGGGGCCCTGGTGCTTGAGTAAGAAAACACCGTCATTATCATACATATGTAAAAAAATCCTTGCACATGAGAGAGAATGACAAATTATTATCCTTATTCCGACATTAATTGCTTTTCAAGCCATCCCTTCTAAAACTCGATTTTGTTTTGGGAAACTTATCTCTGGGAGCTAATCTCGAACAAAAAATGAATCGTCGGTTCTAATTAACCGACATATTTGTGCCAGTGTGGTTATTTTTTAGAAATATATATATATATACCTGTGCCTTCGTTTCTTCTTTTTCTTTTTAGTGCCACTAGATCTCGGAGAAATGTCACCTTTTTCGCTAAACTCTGTCACTGGTCCTGCGAAAATCAACAACAAAATGGTCAAATATGAATGGCTAGTCTATACTAGAGTAATAATAGATAGAATGACTGCTTCCTCTAATGGCGAAGACAATTTGCAGTTACCATGAAAATGTGTTTCTTCGACATAATTTAATATTTTGTATTTTGAGGATAAAGTTTTCACTTATGTAAGTTTAGTTGAACTTAAATCTATCAGTCACGCAAATAAATATAAATGAATAATTACTTCAATCGATGCCTGAAATCCAAAAGCATCAACTTTATCTCTGTGAGATGTAAACGTTATAAAACTAGCAAAATAAAAAAACAATTAAAAATCTGTACATATGTTGTTTTCAAAATAATTATGAGTTCATTTGTCAAAATAATGTAATAACAGGTGTATCTACAAAATATATCAGAGGAGATACAAACAGGTCACATTTGAAATAAAGGCAGACAAATAAAAACCTAATCGTAATACCGAGACACGATTAAGATAAAAATTATTGATAGCTCTATACTAGAGATTTATAATCTCCATCATTTCTTATTTTAGTATTACTGAAATGTTAGATTTAATAACACTGTATTTCTGTCAGACATAATGTAGATTATTTACAGGACAGGAACGGTTTAAGATGTCACGGATAATAAATACCAAAGACTGCTTTTGCCAATATGGTATTACTAATATATGAAAGAACATAAAATTTGATTATCGTTCTCTGGCCTACACTGTGCCTATGTTACCAATAGACAACTTTTAATTACTTTTGTCGAATAAGGTTAAAGGGAATATTTCAAGTTCAACACACACAGTTTTACTGTTTTACTTTATTGTCTGCATTTCACGAAGTAATTTATTTATCTATATGTTGTGTTTTATTTATTTATTTATTTATTTATTTACGTTGATAAAATGTGTAAATTAAATTATCATTGAATTTTATCTTAATTTTATTACTTGTTATCTTTTTCAAACAAAACCTTCCTTTGGCTGTGTTATACTTATATTATATGAGTTTATCTAAAATGAATCAGTCGCGTTTATTTCGAAAATTGTATTTATTTTGAGAGGACACAACAAATCGGAATGCCGTTTATATGCAATAGGAGTTTCCGTCGTCATAGGGAACATGTTTGCATCTAATATTAGTGAAATAAACGGTGTGTCCACAAATGCATGCTGAACGTATTACTAAAGACACTTTATTATTGGATACAACGGCTCTAGTATGCTCTAATAATAATATTGTGTTTTAGGATAGATAAACAAATTGTGCGACTATTTTGGAAAAAGTTTTATTGATGTTTGTTAGACAAAATATTGATTTGATTGACTACCATTGCCGATACGTTTATCTGACTTAATACTAGAATGAATGGCGGATAGTAAGGATGAGACATTCTGTCACTCCGGTGCCCTCGGGGCTATAAGGCAACAGGACACCGGTCTTTTCTGTGGTTTTCTTGTTTTGTTTTGTAATTGTCCTGTTTCGTCTCTGTTTGTTGCCAGTGGCGTTGACAGGGTTTATTTCAATCATTGGGCTGACACCCCGTCATATGAGTGGCCATAAACACGGCGTAGATCCCAAATGGGAGTGTGGATAGTCAACCTCTCGTTTAGCTCTGGGTCTCTTCGTCAAGGTGTTAATCTAAGACAGGTGCAACGACCACACACAATACATACTTGAAGGTTGTGAAGCATAAAGGATATATAAGGGTGCTAAATTAACTTGATTATTGAGAATAATGGCTGGTTCTGATGATCAATCCGTGTGACAAGATTAATATGGAGGTCGTCACGTTAACCTCTGACCCCGTCTAGGTCATAGGTCAGTAAAGATAATTTCGTCCCACTACTATCACGATTGTCACTTTCGATGGCATAAAGTTAATCACTCAAACAAATGCAGATTTTTCGATAAATAACAATCAGAGAGTTATAAAATGATCCCTGTATTTAATATATACTCCCCATATCCGTACACTATTAACAAACTTATTTTTGTCTTTCGGCTGAAAATAATTTTAAAATTGTGATTTCTGATTTCTCTGTATAAGTATGAGTTTTTCTGCTACCTGTGTCCATCGAAATTCTAACTGTGGTTAGTTTACTTGTTAAGTGACCATCGGTCGAAATCGAAATCCAAACAGTCATATATCTGCTGTGCTATGTGATCAAAGAACTATATTAGATTTAAATTGTACAGAGGTTTCCCACTCACTGAATTACAATTATATAGACGACCTTGGCGGTCTAAGTACTGTAGGGAGACTTGTTCATAACCAACGTTTCTTCGTTGTATAAGCTTGTTCGTCGTAGTCTTTAATTCTATTAGGCTCAGAAGGCCGGGTGGCTGAGTGGTCTAGGTGGCCGGCATTTACTGCTGGTGCCTCACTATAAGGGTCATGGGTTCGATTCCCGGATGGGTTTCAACCTGCAAAATTTTCTGAACTAGAATCTGTTCAAACTAAGAAAGTGTTATC
>JAVFBW010177795.1:0-10823 GCA_034783835.1 Mopalia ciliata
CTAGAATCTGTTCAAACTAAGAAAGTGTTATTCCAAAATAACGAAAATACTGTTAAACTTCACTTTCTAAAAGACACCAAAAAAAAAAAATATTCAAGAGAAATATATGTTAAGCCCTTGGGGTGGGAGTTTATACCTAATCGAACACTAACCATTGTTGGCTCTAATCCTAAAGGGATTTTATGTTTCACCAATATATTGATTCAAACATCTTCAGAAGTTTTGAGGTATACCATATTTTCTGAAGCACAGTGTAAACTGTCTACCAAATTATACACGTTTATAACTTGTTGCCAAAGCGTGGAGTTTTCGTTCAGGAGCGGATTCGATACTTTGGCCTAAATAATAAAAGTTCATGTGAAACCTTATTATGGGATCTAATAATTCCATCCAACGTATATGTGAAGGACGAGAGCTTTATAATGGAATAGCTGGTGGGCATCAGTCGGCCTGAAGGATTCTTTAATATCCAAAGTTACAACTGTATCTAAATTGAGGCATTTGTGCACTGTAACATAAGATACGTTAGCAATTTCAAGGTTGATAGTAGGGTCTTACTGATTAAGATTGGCAATGGAGAGATCCAGGTTGCCTCTGGCATTCTGCCAGAGGATAAATAGGTCACCCAAATATCGAAGAGACGACAGGTCCTGACTGCATAGCACATTTTCATAGGACTTCATGTCCCGACTCTGCCATCAAAATGGAAGGAAACTTGGGGTCAAAGCATTTTCACATAGCACAAATGCGGGTATATTTAACTCGAAATCCTCATGTTTTCAATATCTGAGTATTCGGACGACGGGGGTCATGTTAACAATCGTAATCATTTTAACAGATATTTATTTCTTAAAGTAAAACCCCTAGATGTATAAACTGTAGGCATAGCGTGTCAAATGATCAGGGAGCTTTTGGGTAATCGTAAATATAGTCAGCTGTGATACCCCCACTTTAGCTACTCACAGATATAGCAAATGGCTTTTAAATTTATGGCGAAATCTGACTTTACCATTACCTGGTGAATAAGCTGCTTCATTCAACTCGGAATCATGGGTCCAAATTATACCATTAGGATTTCTGTTGTTGGACTTGGCCGACTGATGACTGCTTTTCGATCTTAACTTTAGTGCAGCCCTGAGTAGAAGCACAGCGTTTAGAATAAAGACCACAGCAAATGCGCTGCCAATCCAAAAAATCAGTTTTTGGTTTGAGTCCACTTTTGTTTCCAATTCTGTCAAATCTGCCTCATGCCTCGAAGAACAGTCGCGGTGGTCTGTATGAATAATAATATCAATACACAACAAATTTGTTGATTGATTGATTCATTAATGATTGGTGATTGAATGAATGAATTAATGATTGATTGATTGATTGATTGATTGGTTGGTTGGTTGGTTGATTGATTGATTGATTGATTGATTGATTGATTGGGGCTTTATCGTCGTAATCAAGAGTATTTCACTTGTATGCTTATGGATTGTCCATTTCACACTGTTCCGTGCACATTGGCGAATTACGAACTCAGAGCCACCAGTGCTACATCGAAGTAGGATTATTAGGCGAACATGATAATCACTAAACCACGGCTGCGGGACTAAACAAATAAGAAGACTACACCCTAATTAAAACGATTCCATAAAATAGCTAGTCGAAAATTTTAATAATATACATAATCCAACCAAATTAATATTTTCTAGTAATGTTTTAAGGCGCATTCTCACGGTACGATTTGTAGTTACGATTTGCAGCATTTCGATTGGACGATAGAGAAGTTCGAAACAGTGGGCCAATCAAAACTTGGCAAACAACGGAAATCCCCTGAAATCGTTACTACAAAGCGCACCGTGAGAATGTGCCTAAAGGCTCGTGGTCGTGGCTTATCGGGTTAGAGAGTGCACTTACTAATCGTACTCTGATGTACCATTCACGGGATCGAGTGAATCTGTGGACCCAATCGTATTCTCGCGAGAGTTTCTTTAGCGGACGAGGCTAAGACAACTTGCGCACGCTATGCATGCCATGCCATCGGTCATTTATTTCCGCCAATATTTTAGGCGAAGTATGTCACACAAAAGCAAAGAAAAGAAGTGCAAAACGTTAAACCCCAAACAAATCTGGTAATATTCAAATAATGGCCGTATTCAGCTAGAATTAAGTTTTTTTATAACACATTGGTCCTACACACAACCCTTTGGTATGGAAAAAAAACAAAAACTTTTTTCCCCTCTGCTGAAAAAATTATTTCAATGTCATTGTTAAATAAGTATAGCGGTACCTACATATTAAAGTTGTAGTTTCATGAGGTTTTTATCATCCCTGTTTTAACGATAGTAGGAAAACAATATTATGATCAGTATATTCAAAGGGCTATTGCACTCAATCTGAACACGAGTTAAACTAAAGGTAGATATAAGAAACCCGTATTAAAGCCAAGCATCATCAGATTGAAATCTCTCTTCTCTCTATAATTTATCGAGCAAATCTTGTATCCATTCGACCTAAATGAACCACTCACCACTGCTCTTTCATCTTAACACATGCTTTTAATCCGCCTTACAAATGCTTAAGTACGGAAGCCTGTTAGTGCCAAGTCAGTTATGTTTTTCATACTTATGTCGTAATTACTATAGTCTGCGCTTGGTAACGACATTTGTCGCCGACAACAAAACAGACTGTCCAATGAGTATTGATATACTGTATTGATATACTGGTCACACGATACTTTAGTTTAAAGGGCGGTTTCTAGTTTTCAAAGGGTAATATTAAAGAGTTACTGAAATGTGACAAGGCTTTAAGACCATTTCTTACGGTCGCTCTAAAGTAGAATAGATGATACAATAAACAGATATGATAAGACTTATACACCGAGTGCAGTACATTGTGCCAGACATGATAATGAGCACATAAACTCAATGTAGCTCTATATTCTAGACAATCTCTCGGTTTATAAATATTCTGACATAATTTCTGGTGCTGATAAACTTTGACTTGACATAAACAGTTGGGGATAGTTACCAACTAAACCTACTAAATTACAGGTACATATAGGAGCCTATAGGCAAGAAAATGTTAGTCTCTTCATTTATTCAATATATATCGCAAAATACCCTAACTGTTGAGGAACGAGCATTCACTTATTTCAGAGAAGGCTTGTGGACTTAAATGTGACTAAAATAAAACAAGTTGTGATGATTTGCACACGTGATTATTATGTTAAAAAAACTGGCTTGCAACCAGATCTTGAGCATTACACGAATCTTCAATGACGGCGCATATTTGTAAGCCAATACATGCTCAGCATAATTTTCTGTCGAGCAGCCAATCCAATATCTTTAATGAAATATGGCATCATCCTATTATTATGTTTTATCATGGCATGACGATCGATCTCCGTTTCCTCGTCTGCGCTCAAGTTTATCCTCGACAATATTCGTATGTTGACGTAAATTATCGTCGCAATAACAATTGCTTTGTGTGCGCCAGACTTAAGACATCATGCGATACAAGACTGCAGTTCTAAGCTAACACCGTATGTACTATGCTTGAATTGATTAGTGAGTTACTCCACTCATTGTATGGCCGCCCTGATCGAGTAAATTACGTGTCTACCACATGTCACAAGGTTCATGTAACCATCTGCTGAACTTGGCTGACAAAGAGGTTGTCGAGCTATTAAAGAAATATTTTGTTGTATAAGCAAAAACAACTGGTATTCGACTGTAATGTTTAGATTATTCTATGTCATATTACATTTAACAAAGGTGCTTATGAGCTGTATGATTAAGGTGAATATACTACATCTACTAATTCAACTAAATATAGGCCCAACTACTAGACCTACTAGTACTACTACTTCTGCTAGTAGTATAACTACTACTACAATTAGGTCGACTTTTACTACTACCAGAAGTCTATTAATTAGACTTCTGCTACTACTAATTAAACTATTACCACTAGGCCTACTCCACTACCACTACGACGACAAGGACAACGAGAACTACTATTACGACGACACGGATAACTACTACTACTACCACTACTACGACAACGAGAACTACTACTACTACGACGACGACGACAACGAGAACTACTACTACTACCACTACTACGACAACGAGAACTACTACTACGACGACGACGACATGGAGAACTACTACTACTACTAAGACAACGAGAACTACTACTACTACTCCTACGACGACGACAACGGGAACTATTAATACTACTACTGCTGCTACTGATGCTACTACTTCTAATACTAGTACTGCTACTACTGTTGCTACTAATACTGCTGCTATTAGCACTACTACTGTTACTGATGCTACAAATACTGCCGCTACTACCACTTCTACTACTACTACTCCTGCTGCTACTGGTGCTACTAATACTGCTGCTACTAGCACTACTGCTGCTACTGATGCTACTAATAATACCGCTCCTTGCACTACTACTACTACTACTACTAATACTGCTGCTACTACCACTACTACTACTACTGCTGCTGCTACTAATACTGCTGCTACTAGCCCTACTACTGTTACTGATGATACTAATACTGCTGCTACTAGCACTACTACTACTACTACTGGTGCTACTTATGCTACTAATACTGCTGCTACTAGCACTACTACTGCTACTGCTGCTACTTATACTACCGCTTCTAGCACTGCATATACTACCGCCCCTACCACTACTACTGCAGCTACTAGCACTACTACTACTACTGATGCTACTAATACTACCGCTACTAGCACTACTACTCCTACTGTTGCTTCTGCTGGTACTAATACAACCGCCACTACCACTACTAATACTACTGCTACTGCTGCTACTAATACTGCTGCTACTAGCACTACTACTGTTACTGATGCTACTAATACTGCCGCTACTAGCACTACTACTACTACTAATGGTGCTACTGGTGCTACTAAAACTGCTACTACTAGCACTATTAATACTACTACTACTGCTGCTGCTGCTACTTATACTACCGATACTAGCACAACTACTACTACTGCTGCTACTAATGCTACTAATAATACCGGTACTAGCACTAATATTACTTCTACTACTACTGCTGCTACTGATACTGCCGCTACTAGCACTACTGCTGCTATTGATGCTACTAATACTGCCGCTAATAGCATTACTGCTGCTATTGATGCTATTAATACTGCTGCTACTAGCACTACTGCTGCTATTGATGCTACTAATACTGCTGCTCCTATTTGAAGAGGCTATAATAAAAGCGTCGATGATAGAGAGCATGTATGATTGAAGCTCACTATTGCCTTACTACTCGTGGTGAGATCACAGTCAGGGAAAATGTAAGCCACAAAAGTTCATGTGGTCTCGTTACGATGCCATCTGTTGTGAAAAGAAACGCATGTAGACCTATGCTTTACTTAAAGTGCTATTATGAAAATGAACTTATATATATACCTGGGAAACAGAGGCAGTGGCATTCTGTCGGTGAGTTAGGTTTAAAAGCCTCACACAGTCGTTTTGTACACCGTGAACAGGTACTCTCAATCTGATCCCAGAATTCACTCGGTCCACATACTTTAGATTCCGTACTGCTTGACCAACCTGTCAGCAAAAAATACGTCAAAATAACAAACACTTCCATAGCAGGCTATTTTATGAAAACTGTGCCTTACTCCAAAATTGTGTGCAATGAATAACACGGCAAATGGTTTTACTGTCAGCAAAATGCGAAAATCTATTATGCATGTGCTGGTTCAAAATCGAAACTGAAGGTTATCAGTAATTCTTGGAAGTAACCTAGAAAATTAACCTATTTCCACCGAAGTCAAAACCTCTGCCAAAAATTATAATCTATCTGACAATTACCAGACCTTGTACCAGGGTTAGGGTTGGGTTTAAAGTTAGTTTAGGGTTAGGCTGGGTATTAGGTTTGTCGATTTGTCTAACATGAACCATCGGACTATAGGTAGTTTGTTTGAAGAGTAACAATGCTGTCTATATATCACTTCTTGGTTGTGCTATTGTCAATTCTTGTTGGAATACACGGCCGTCATATAAGTGAAATACCTTTAAGCATGGCTTGAAACACCAATCAATCAATCAAGCAATCAGTCTAACATGGTGGACATAGCCTACTCCGGGCAAATTTGTCTTCCGAGTCGGTCACGTGATTACGAGAAAGTATGGCGTAATTTCGAATTGACATTCTCGTAAGTACGAGTTACTAAGTCGTAAGTACAAGTAAGATATATTTTTATTACGAGTTATAGGTTGAAATTACAAGTTAGTTATTTCGTAATTGCGTGTCAGTAAGTCGTAAAAACGAATTTACTTTCTCGCGACTTATTTAACTCGTTATAACGATTAAGTATCACATATTGGCGAGTTAGTTGCAAAAGCGCGTACAAAAATCTCTTGTCTTTATTGTCAAGCGATGTTTTGATACATATCTGAAAGTTCCGAAAAGTATACGATTGAACTTGCAAAATAACTTGCACAATTGTTATTTGCAACGAACTGTTAAGCAATTAAAACGAGTTATTAATAGCCTACATTTTAATACGAATCTATTATTTATTAATTTTTTTTATTTATAAGCTTGTTCCCTATTCGTCCTGACATTTGAAGTGTATAATATAGGTGGGGTTACCGTATTCAGTTTGTTTGACCGTATCAGCTTTAAACTTCACATGTAATACAAAGGGGATCCCCCTGAACATACCTAAGTTATTTTTAGTTTCGTTTTCTCCATAGTTATATACAATGCATATATAGAATTTAGATCATGAGGACATTGTATGTTTTGTCAGTTTCTGTTTATTGTAATATAGTAGACTTAAAACGCACTCGGCCCTTCATATCGATCTTAACAAAGCTACAGTTTATGGTAAACTATTAAGAGACACAGAACTCTAACATATCGATGCATGAGTGTTTGATTGATTAGCGTCGTGTGCCCCGACGATGATCCTTGAGTGGAGCAAGTGACAGCTGACCCATCCATCTCCACGAGTTTTCAAGACCCTATTTCTTCCTATAGTATGTACAAGGGGAATTTGTCAGTGACTTCGGCTTTGCACTTGTTTTTGCACATGTGATATTGTGGGGGTTTTCGGCAGTCCATTGCTGAATTGGATACAACATCTACACTGTTCTATGAACTCAGAACCGGTGTAATATTCTATGAAAATGACGTATCAATATGACTTACACAATCATATAAATATAAGTCATAATTTTCAGGTTGTTATGCTTGTAAAACTACACCACGAAACGGGGATGGGGCCTATATTGTTCAACTACAAATATATTTCCGGAAGAGTGACTGTTGGATATATCACACAAAAATAAAAACAAACTTTAAAGGAACCAAAAAATTGTGTTAGTAGGGTAATTTTTATAATAACGGCGGCTATCTTGTAGCTTATATATTCAGTTTCGCAGATACCTTGATACAGCTGTTAGTTAATAATGAGTAGTCATCATCTGATATCATTCTATTTATATATAGCTGGTGACATCATGATGTTTACCAGGAACACAGCAGCTGCATTCGATTAGTGAATATTTTCGAAACTTAACCTGCATTTATTTTCATTATCAGTTATGGCCCTTTAATCCTATTGTTAACGATCCATTAAAGGGCGATTCCGGCAAGGGCTAATATAGGGCTAATACTGGTTTCCACAGATTTTTCCACAGGGAATTTTATTCCCTACCCTCCACCCTCTTTACCGATTTAAAGAAAAAAGCGACACAGTCGCCAAAAATTATTTATTTTAGCTTCGATACAGAAGCTCACTAGGTATCTATATACTTAACAGACGATGTGGTTTTGCTAAATAGGAATTTGATTTAGCATTAGAAAAGAAGATAACTGATTTTTTTTTTGCTGGTACTTTATTGCAATTGTTTACTTTGTTTGATTAAACATTAAAAAAAACTAATTCCCCATTATTGTTACCTAACACCAACACCAGCAAAGTACATACAGTACAAAACGTATCTCCTAAACTTTGAAACAAATAATTGTTTGTTTTGAAAGATATATTTTGAAAGAAATTTTTACCAAATTCATTTAAGTCAAAAGCCAAGTTTTCAATAATTAAAGCAATTCGACGGGATCTACATTGACGTGTCTGCAGACCTGACGTCTTTTACGACCATTATTGTGATCACTAATCGCTGGCGTTGCTAAAGCCACATAATGATTTCCTCTTCCATCTTATAGACCACTAAAAGCCGAGTTTTTCAAATCTGCTCTGGAAGAAAAGTGTGAAAAATAATTAATCAAAAGTAACTATATTTAAACATATATACCACAACGTACATTTCGTTAGTAAAGTCACTCAATGTCCAATTTCGTGACCAATCAATAAAAAAAATCAAATATATTCTGTTTTGTGTGTAAGTGTACTCAAAATAGTATTAACACTTAACAGTATTTGCTTGGTGAGTTTTTAATCCAATGAGATATACCGCTGTAGCATAATTAAACCAACTTAAGAAACAAGAAATCTGGAGGATATTGAAAGTGTCACTCGGGGACCAATTTTCGTGACTAGAGAGGTTCTCTAGTCTGGTTCAGTACCGGGCCAATATCGGGTGGGTATCTTTATAGTGTCACTAACGGGCCATATTACATACTGGCAGCGTATGCAAAGCCAGTACAGGACCAACAACCGAAATGTCTAACTGTGCCCTGTATCTGGATTATAACTGTACAATTATACTGGCATTCCTTAAAATGTCAGTACCGGTCCGTATAGTTTATTCAGTACCGGTCCAATAGCCATAAATGTGTTAAAGGGCTAGTATCATTAAACATTAAATTTGTAACGACAATTCCAAATTCGGCCAGTGCCGGCCCATTGTTGTTAATTTCGATGGCGGTAGGATAAAGGCAAGCCATCACTGGTCCGGTATTGAGTTAGTACAGTAAACATTTGCCCGTACGGGCCGTGAACTCGGTTGAATAGACAAATAGATCCTACTTTTATATACTATACCAACGACAATGGATGTCTTGCGGTCAGCAGTTTTAAAGAGCGTCGACACTTCCAATCATAAAGTGGACTCGCAACAGTGTGGCGCTTTAATATATAATAATGAAGGGTTGTTACTTACAATCTAGAGGGGATGCGTAGCATCACATTTTTGACTAAAGAAGGGTTTTAACTATTGCTGTAATGGTGCGGTGTGTGTGTCTTCCTGTGATGACGTGATGAAAAGATGAGGCAGGCGTTGAAACTGTCGTGTAATTGCGTAGGGTTGACACCGGATGGCCTGGATAAAAGACAGACGTTCAACAGTTGGAAATTTTTTGATGGACGCAGCCATTACAGTATATTTTGGGTAGTACCAAAAAGTGTAACTTACATTCGGGTCATGGAGATGGAACGGACTTAACACAATAATCTAAACGGTGTTACAACACATCTCCCTTTCTGAGAACAATGATTTCTATTTAACATCGAACCCAATGGCTTAAGGCTTTATGTCTATTGTTTTATAGAAAGTCCTCAACTTGGATATTTAACTTAAATATATTCCAACAAATAAAGTCTTTAAAATAAAACACTAGTCTTGTCTTCTGACTTCCTTTCAAACTACACAGTAAAACAATGTTGGCCAAACTTCAAGAAAAACTGAGTATACGATTGACAGTCATTTACCATTCTATTAGGGGGCTGAGAAAGTCTACCAGACCGGGTAGTGCGAACAAAGTTCTTCACGGGTGTTTGTGTTGGAGAAGACTGTTCGACAATTCGTGGTGTAACAGGTTTATTAGTTGACCTTGGAGAATCCAGTTTAAGCAGGGAGTTTGGAACGGCTGTTAAGTGTATTCGATTCATCCTTATCTCTCCACTGTCAGTAAGGACTGAATAAGATCGTGGTGTATGGCTTATTCCAACCACTGAACCCGACTTCCCGTTTTGGAGTGGATCTTGTAACCACACCTTATCTTCGACATTGAGTGGGGATAATGGTTTTACCCGATGACGTCTGTTAAAGTTTCTGGTCTGGATTGCCTTCATTTTGACCTCGCGCTTGCGGATGTCATTATGTTTCAGCGCTTTTGGATTAAGTTGTCATGGTATGATAGGAACTGTTGTACGTAATTTCCTTCCCATAAGCAGTTCGGATAGTCTGAATTCATTTTGAAGAGGGGTTGATCGATAGGCAAAGAATCGAGGCCATGCGTAGCAGCGATTTTACTGTCTGTGCAACTCTGTCTGCCTCTCCATTACTTTGAGAGTATCGTGGACTACTGGTAGTCAGTGTGAAGCCATATACGACTTCGCAAACTTTATATGGCAGATTGTTCGAGCAAACTTCCACTGGAATACCGTGTCATGCAAAGAAAGACTTCAAATGTTCAATAACACTTTTTGCAGACACATGTAGCTTGGCAATTTCTACATATCCTGAATAATAATCCACCACAAGTAGATAACTATTTGAGTTCAGTTCAAATATATCTGTTGCAACTTTTTGCCAAGGACGGTCTGACAGATCTGTTTTAATAAGGGGTTCAGACCGGTTGCTCTGTTCCTTAAAGCATGTTTCACAACTTTTAACAACAGTCTCTAGTTGTGGACTGATTCCTGGCGACCAAACGGATTGCTGTGCTCGACCACGACATTTTACGATCCCATGATGTCCGTCGTGAAGTTTACATAAAATTTTGTGGATGCATAGTGTGACACTGTGCAAGGTTTACATAATACACATACTGCCTGACACTGGTGACATGTAATCTCCCTCCCTCTGGCCAGGCATTGACCACACAGTAACCACACACTGGACATGTGATAAGTATCTCCTGATTGGCC
>JAVFBW010177806.1:0-10822 GCA_034783835.1 Mopalia ciliata
TTTTGTTAGCCTTGTGAGGTTGGCATGTACGTGATACTTACGGTTATTTCAATCACACGGCAGCCTGTCATCAAACAGAACGAAGGAACATAACCCCGAAGTCCCTAACATCATACTATGCCAACATGCATAACAGTCACGAGACAGTCTAAGTGCTGTATGTATTTTTGAATCGTAGAAATCTCGCTTAAGACTTATATGTCCCCAGTACAATGAGTTTATATGTTTTACTGGTTGAATTAATTATTGGTTATGTGTTTTACGTCATGTTTGAGGTAATTCCCTTATTTGACGCCTGTAAATTCAAACAAACATTAATTGGAACAACCACAATCTGTGGAATGTTTTATAAAGCTTGAAAATGAATCGTTCGCCAAAGATAACTAATAACTTGATCAATATTGTCCAAACAAATAGCCCATTAAGACAGATGCCGTTTAAGTTGATAAACACGTTCCTATAATTATGCAGGAGGAGTACATAAATTAACGTTTTAGACTGGAATAGATTAAAATGTTAAAGCCTGATATTTGATAAGGGTGGTAGGACGTGCGTAAATAAAATTAAAAAAAACCATTAGTTGACCAAATTAAAAAAAATATACATGAAAGATAGGTGGATATTTATTAAGAGATTGTCTTCAAGATGCCTATTAGCCCAGTAAGCATCAGTCCTTGAAGTGCAAGGTAATTCAACAAAAATACGCACTTTGCTTTTAATTCTTGTCAAATTGAAGCTGTGGATTTAAAATATATCAGTTATATACAAACTGCCTAATTCGCAAAGTGTTGTCTATCAACGGGCACATGGTTACAAGAGGAACTTGCATATATTATTTGGGTTATATGCACCAGTACACTTAAGATTAACAGCTTTTCAAATCAATGCGGACGTTTCAATTTGCTGACAGGGAATACACTTTGGGGCATAGTATGCCATTTCATGTTGTATAAAATACGGCTGATATAAAATAAAAGTCGATTATTGCCAAACTTACACTACAACAGTAGCCTAACCTTGTCAGACGAAGATCACATTCGAATGTCGATGGAGTTGTAACATGGTTTACTGTTCTATAGTAAGGCTGGGTCATTCGTATTCGGCCAAGGTATTGTTGAAATACTGTTGGCATTTAGTCAATCATGGTCCAAAGCTACATCTCACGAAGACGTGGGTCAAGTTTGACGCTGATTAAAATCTTTAACTAATTACGCACCTTGACCTAACTGTTTTGCAATCTGATCCGTTGCCTCCGTTCTGCTTTATAGCACCATTCAAACCATTAATACAAGGTCCAGTTCGAGTGTAATTGCATCCATATATTGATTTGTAGTATTAGTCCCATGTGCTTACGCAATGTCAGGCCATGCAGTACTGATTAAGTTGGACAGGAGTATTGTGCAGCTTTGACATTGCTGTTTGTATTGCGTACAGGATACAGCTGACTAATTCCATCTTGACAGAAATACACAAAACAAAGAAAATAAAATGTAGGCTTTCTTCTTACATTTTTAATTAAATGCTATTTCGTAAAGTTGTTCGCCTTCCTCTGTGGAGTGTATGTTTGGATATATCATCAAACAAGCGAAACAATATTGGGAACAGTGTTCACGATCCATCAATCAATTACTCTCTGTGGCCGCATGAAAGCAGAATTCTGCATTAGTAAATGCTCATTAAGGTTTGTTTCTCCCAATTTCAGCAGTACTTAATTTATATAAAGATAATAAATACGATTGACAGGTATCAACATTGTAAGGTACCTAATGCCAACTTTAAGTTTTCTGTGCTCATCTGATTTATTTCGAAACGTTTGCTTCTCAATTGAAACGGGGATTGTGGCTTACACACCAATCGTTTAAATGAACCCGAAGCAGCTGTACTCTTGCATATATATAGGATTTAGTTTGTTTGATTGGGGTTTAACGTCGTACTCAAGAATATTTCACTAATATGACAGGTGCCAACATAATGGGTGAAAGAAACAATCCTCCACACCACTGGCAACAAACAAAGACAAGACGTAATTATGAGCCCAATTGATGTTTTAAAGTTATCTGTTATAGAATTTTGTTATAGAAAAAGAGCTGGAAGATGTTTGTCGTTATTGGATTATTTCTATGTACCGGTACATACAAAACGATACATACATTTTGTTAATTCCATGAAAAGATAGAATGCAACTATTTGCTTCACGTGTATTGCTTCTGTGACCTAATTAAATGTTAGGGACAAATTGCAGCTCTTGAGAGCTACTTGCTCACATTGTTATTCTGTTCTTTGGGTGCTTATATCAGGGCCGAATCAATACGTAATTTAATTCCTAGTGGTAATTTAATGATAACTATCAAGATCAATGCGTTATTTTACTGATAAATTCCAGTTGAGATATCTGTTACAGGGGCTAGAATAGAATGTCACGGGGCGAAATATGATAGACAGAGCCAGTTAGCCCATAATATGCACTAGATACTGCGTGTTAGAAGTATGGCTTTCTGAGGGCCTTACTGTGGATTCAAGTTCCTTTCAATTTTTTTTTTTTTTTAAATGCGTTTTAGTAGGCAGTTGTTTTTTCGAGACAGTTGCAGGGATCTTTTTTATTCCATGATGCTTCCAGACCAATGGCTGTTGTGCAATAATGTTTTTGGTTGTGATCAGTTTTGTTCGGTAATAGTAGTAATTTCCCTTCACAGGATGTATTAGAGAAATTCAATACGTTGACAGTTACAATACAGTCCATCAATCTTCTTATAGTTTAACACCAAATTATATGTAATGTATGTTCAAAAAAGAAATAGTTTTATAGAGATTGCAATATGAGAGATAAATTGAATTAAAATGGCGAAATATCAATAAATTATATAAAATAGATTTACAAATTACAGACAATCAATATTGAAGGACTTTGGGTCATGATGGATGTTCACTTTATTCAAAGTCAAACTACACCCCTCAGAGATTATTTCTAGTCTATTTAAAGTTCACCAATTAAACCGAGTGGGGACAAAGAAAGTGACCGAAATTGTACAGACGATTCCTTGATTATATCACAGTAATTGACTTTGTATTCTGTTTCTGGGGCCTGTATGTTTGAACATATGTCCAAAACAGTGGAACGCTGTTTTAACGGTGTTCACGGTCAATCAATCAATTAATTTCTGAGACAGCAAGGAAGCAGAATGCTGCATTAGTAAATGTTCACTAATGTTTCTTTCTCCTAATGTGCGTAGTACTTAATTCATATCAAGATTATAAATACGATTGACAGGTATCAACATTTTAAGGTACTTAATGCCAACCTTAAGTTGTCTGTGCTCATCTGATTTATTTCGAAACGTTTGCTTTTGAATTGAAACAGGGATTGTGGCTTACAAACCGGTAGTTTAAATAAACCCGAAAACACCATATGGTGACAGCAGCGGAACTATAATTAATGTACTGTTGCATATAGGATTTAATATGTTTCTTGGATTTTAACGTCGTACTCAAGGGTATTTCATTAATATGACGACGTCCCTGTCCAATGGGTGAAGGAAACAACCGTCAACACCACTGGGAACAAGCAAAGGCAACAAACGTCGTAATTCTGAGCCCTATTGAAGTTTCAAATTTACGTGTTATACAATTTTGTTAGAGAACAAGAGCTGAGAGTTGTTTGTCTTCATTTTATTGCCTAATTAAGCTAATTATGGTGATATGATATACATACAAATATATATATATATCGAATGTTTTAATTCGATGATAAGATAGAATGCAACTATTTTCATCGCGTGTATTGCTTCTGTAATCTAGTTAAATGTTGGGGACAACTTGCAGCTCTTGAGAGCTACTTGCTCATGGTTATTCTGTTCTTTCGATGCTTATATCAGGGCAGAATCTATACGTAATTTAATTGCTAGCGGTAAACTAATGATAACTATCAAGATTGTTGCGTTTTTTTATTGATAAATTCCAGTTGAGATATCTGTTACAGGGGATATATTAAAATGTCTTGAGGTAAAATATGATAGACACAGCCAGTCAGCCCACAATGTGCACTAGATACTGTGTGCTGCTGGTATTGATTCCTGGGGGCCTTGGTGGGGATTCAAGTTCCTCTTTTTTAAATGTGTTTTAGTAGGCAGTTGGGTTTTTTCCAGCCAGTGACAGGGATCTTCCTCATTCCATGATACTCCCAGATTAATGGCTGTTGTCCAATATTGTTAATTGGGTGTGATCTGTAATGTCGAGTAATGTCAGTAATTTCTCTTTGCAGGATGGATTAGAGAAATTAAATACGTAAACAGGTAAAATACAGTCCATCAAACTTTTTTTATATAGTTTTACACCAAATTATTCGTAATATGCGCTCGAAAATGAAATATGTTTTGTCAGTCAGAAAGAGGGGTTATTCGTTGCTGTTGTTGTTGTTGTGGTTGAAGATTTTAAATGCCACACTAGGTAGGACTTATATTACGTGTCGTTGAATAATGTGATTATTGTACCGATTAATATGTCACGCCATCATATCCGTGAAATAAATCCGGAGGAATGTCATCTCATTCACTTATACACACATTTCTTTTTAATTGCCCGACATCAGTCTATAATCTCTTAGAAAAACTAATACGTGGGATTTCGCGAGACAGATTTACTACAGCAGAAATCCATGAACATTTCAACAGGTGTCTCATACACGGAGGTCGTGGGTTTTTAACCATGTCAGCACTTTAATAATCCTGAAGCGATTGTATTTGCTGACTGATCTCAAAGAGCCTTACTGGAGTATTAACTCGCCTGTGTCAATAATCTGTTTTATTGGCAATTATACCGCGGGAAGATTGGTTTCATTTTGCAAATTGTGCGTGGTTATAATGTGTGTATTGTAGTGTGGCAGGATGGGTTTGAATATACCCAATCAGACAACAGCAGGCAGCACTTTGCAATAATCTTATTTTGTTTTATTTATGTCATT
The DNA here is from genome assembly GCA_034783835.1 of Mopalia ciliata. Classification (NCBI taxonomy): domain Eukaryota; kingdom Metazoa; phylum Mollusca; class Polyplacophora; order Chitonida; family Mopaliidae; genus Mopalia; species Mopalia ciliata. The sequence goes on from JAVFBW010177806.1 coordinate 4,958, forward strand.
ACAACAGGCCAGTTGAAAGTCAACAATCTCATGGAATTCAACATTTCAAAACAAACAGCGGATAAATGACCCAATCTTTAATCATGTTCAATCTACATAACAAATCAAGTCGTCTTCTAATGTTCGCGTTACTACTAAACAAAACTGGATGGGTTTCCCAAATGAAATCAATTTCCGGGGACATAGAACTAAAGCCCGACAAAGGACCAAATAACATTCCCGACTTGTCCGTCAGAAATCTTTTCATATAAACGACATATTATGGAAACACATATGTTCGAGAAATTTGAGAAGAGTTTAACAGCATTTTTTCGACATTTTCCACTTGTTTGGGTGGTCGACTGTTGTCTGGAGTTTACATTAAGATTGACTATGCTTTTTGGACAAATATGTAGCTGATGTATCATAATTATGTCGTTCTGAAGTTGATTGATTGGTTGATTAGTGTTTCATGCCGTGCTCAATGACAATTCACTTATATGACGGCCGTATAGTCCAAATATAATTTACACTAGTACAACCAATATGTGAAGTGTTTTAATGATCTTTGAAAGTTAATTTTCCTCTAGTAGTTAGTAAAGACAGCATTGCTACTCTCCCAACAAGCTCACCTTATCCCCGTGTGGGAGCGGGTGGGCCATCACCCTGCAGAATACTCCCTCGGCTTCCTCGGTCGATCGTAAGAGGCGAGAAAAGAGGTTGCTTTCTGTTGCCCTGGTGTTCGCAGAGCTAAAGGGTAATGGGAAGCAGATCTGTTTGTGATGTTCTGTATTTTTGTGCGTCGTCATATAAGTGAAATACCCTTGAGTACGACGTTAAACACTAATCAAACAAACATTGGCTAACAATACCATGGTATCAATATTCAATAGAATGGTCTTGTTAATCAACGATATAGATGCTCTATCTGTTATACGGATGACAGAGTTCTTTACCCTTTTAGCCGCTGGCGATCTCCATTGTCACTGAATATAAAGCGGACCTTTGGAGGTTTTGTTGAAATACGTAACCAATTTTGTATTCTATTATAGAGCACCCCAGTTGGGTTTTCTTTTAAATTATTTCTTTTTAGAAATATTTTGAGTGAATGTGTGTTGTAAGTGAGTGTAAAATCAACTAGAAAAGGAGTTGTGTTAGGCAGAAGGCCAAAACAGAAGAGCCCCTCGAGCTACCACAACCTTTATATCAGAAATCAAAAGCTTGAATGCCAAACCATGGAAATAAAGAAATACGCCGTAAATTAGTTTCGTGTAGTCTAACACGAATCCTTCGGTATTTCACCAACTAGTTTGTGACAGCTGACGACGGCGTCTATATAACACACACACATGACTGCCTTTTCCACAACTGATATAAAGCTATATACAAGTTATTAACATTTATTCCCGCATGTCATCAGACTCCTCAAAATCATAATTAAGGAAAATAATCACACTAACTTCAACTTCACGATTTATCAATTTAAGCTGTGTGATTGACGTTATACACTCTAATGGTTGTTTCCCTCAACCAATCACTCCTGATTTATCAATAGAACGCGATATATACACTATGGAAGATAATAGGCAAATCCGTCATAACATGCTCACTTATACTGTCATTAGTGTCAAGTTGAGACAATCGAGGTTATATTTTACAACTATGTTTTTTCATGTAATTCTATACATTTTCCGCACTGGTAAAGGGATGTTGTTAATTAAAGAAGTTAATCATCTTCCAGAGACAAGATTGTGGATAGATTTTAATTTTGATTTATTTTGTGTAACCGTATTAAAAGGTTTAAAATTTATACATGGTATAGAAGATGTGTAATAAATATGCAGCTAAAAGACACCTGGTTTATAAGTGGTTTATAATAAATCAAATATCGCCAACATTTTTTTTTAATAAATAGAAATGAAGTGATAAGTGACGGGTAAGGAGAGTTGCCAGTTGTCTGTTACAGAGGGTAGTTATATCTTAACAAGTAAAATAAGATTGCAACGGGTGTTTGAGAAAAAGGAAGCACTAGCTTTTAATATCCTTTAAGCAGATTGGGAGACTAAGCATGCAAGTGATAGGCTGGTCATATTGCAATACAAAAATGAATCTGATCTTTCTTAAACCCTAATTTACCTGTTTCCCAATTGGAAACAAATGGATAGTAGGCCTACAACGTTTGAAGGGTCCTTATTCAATAAGTTTGGCTTTCTAAGATTCCTATGGGAAAGACATACTTAAATAAGCATGATTTGGGCCCGCCGCCGTTGTTTAGTGGTTACTTTTTTGGCTTAGTTTTCCACCGTAATTTCCCGACGCACAGCGGGAGTTGGACAATCTGTTTTCATATAAGTGAAATATCCTTCCGGTCAGCTATCGGGATCTACCTGTCGGAACGTCGTTCGACGTTTCCGTACCGGTATACAGTTCTCCCGGAAGTATAAATGGATGTGTTGTGCCCATGCGTGGAAATCAGCCAAAGTACTCCGCGGATTTGTATTAAAAAAAACCCCACTTCAAACACGTCTCAAGTAAAATCCCATTTAAACGAAACACTGTTACTTTTTTATGTAAGACTTGTTGAAAAGCACACAAATATTGTCCTCTTAAAGCTATTTAATAAAAATGTAGCTCCAATGCCGTGATCATATCGTCACAAGAATAGCCATGAATGACGTGGATAAGTGGGCAATCTGAAATGACCCATATATCGCCCGAGATTATTTACCGTACGGACATGGCTGAGGGGTGTGTCGACAAGGGGGATCTAGTGAAACTCCATTAATTGTTAACTCCATCATAAGGCGATTTTTGCTTCCATCGACATAGTGTGCCCGATACTTCTTGTGAGTGATGAAGTATACCTGAAGCACAGTTAAAATTTAGATCAAATAATAAACATATCTAGTTTGTTGCCCGACAAAGGAGACCTTCTCTGATATATGTCAGAGTCTAGTCTGCTTCTAGTCTTCATACACTTCAAGTTGAATTCCTTCAAAACCATATCATAGGGCGGTTGTAGTTTCCTCAAAGATACGCGTATTATCAGAAGTCCATTAAACTTCTGGTATTATATTTGAGTGGTTAGAAGTTAGCAGCGGATTTGTTTTCGTGATTGGTTATTCGAATCAAGATTAACAACAAAAACAGGATTCGTCATTTGAATCACGAATCACGACAAAAAACAAGATTCGTTATTCGAATTACAAAAAACGCAATAAGAAAAAAAAAGAAAAGAAAAAAAATGGATTCGTTACACGAATGTAAATATTGTCCCTGTGCGTTTATTCAAAGGCTCGTTGGGTTTTAATTTCTGTTCATCCCTGTAACATTGAGCTCTGTCTTTAAACAAGCGTGCACATTGTCTCGAGGCGTGCTCCATTTATACTAGTAAATGACAAATATAGATATATGCAAGAAGGAAATAATCAAGAAATCTATACATTTGTGTGTTAAAGTTCAAACTCAACTAGGCTCAATGAGCTGTATATATATTTCAATAAAATATGTATTCGAATCAAAATTAGCGTATGTTTGCCCGTGATTTACGCGGATAAGTTGTATCTATGTTCAAAATGTATAGAGAGAAAATTTGTCTCGCCCAATTGAAATTGAAGACATTTGCTAGCTTAGCTCCAGCGTTTACACGTCTGACTGTCTGAAATTACCTATACCGGATCTCGATGTAGCGCTTACATGTATAATACAGCTTCAATACACTCATCGAATAAATTCTGTGTCTTTTAATCACGTATAGCATACCTCAAAAAGTGGAAATTACTGATTCTTTGTTAAAATTTCAAGCCTACAGTCACGGTGGAAGAGAGAATTGGCATCAGATACTTGAACCGTATTTTCGTATTTTTAACAAGATAAATTAATTATCAGTTTCAAGTCTCATTTAGCATATAAATTGTCTGACAAAGTTTAGTATCCCAATATTATTGGACTGTAGGCCTACTTATTAAACCCATAAAAATGGAAATAACAGAGTTGCGTGTACTTTCACTTTGTATCTCTATAAAATAGGGCTACATTGTGTGGTAGACAATTGAGGATTCAGACCTCTGCATCTATATAGCGAGCTGGGTCAGCTCTCAAACGAGATGTCCAGGGCAGAACGATCGTGGTTGTGATTGCCTGCCTTATTGTTCAAACGCACCGACACAGGGGCACTACAGTGGCTTCTCTTTTTTATCGAGAAATCACACCCAAATTAAGTTTTATTGTTTAAGTAATTCTGATGATCTAGTTCGGGAATAAACATTCGGTATGTTTAAATTGTAACGTCTAGCAATCTGACAGTGTGAATACAATTTGATTGGGCCAGGTAAAAACATGTTATTCGAAGTAAGCTGTTTTTAGTCTTAAATTACATAAGGTTTGTTCTGCTGTGATGACAAGATATAAATTAAAGAGAGACGACCTTCTTTACGGCCTTGCCTTTGGACGAATGGCTTGGTCGGAGCAATGGCTCTATTAGCCAGAACGACCGACATATAAAACTGGTCCTACACACATACCAATTTCTGTGCGCAATATATTAATATTATACATACATAAATTGTAAATAAATAAGTAGGTCAACACTATGTCCTCATTCATATAATGCAATTTCAAGTTACATATCATTAAACAATAAGATTAAACATCGACAGATAGAAGTTACGGCTGTTTGTCGAACAAGCACTTGTCGCGGCTTTATGGATGGCTACACAATCTAATTTTACATCACCCTTGTGATTCAATTCAATTTACAGTCTGTCAGTCTCAGAGAGCTTTCACATGGTTTATTTACATACCTGGTAGTTGACATTAGGAACCTCAAACCTTTAATTTCAGTTCAGATTCCGATTTGCAACAAGAGGGACATGTAACGCAATAGTCAGTTCTCCAATATGGCACCATGCGCTATTCTATTCGTTTGTTTAAACCTGTTCATTATTATTATCGAAACGGAAGCTGCCGCGGGTAAGTTTTATCTTGTTAACGCATATTTTAAACAATATGTAATATTAATGTGATTTTTTAAAAGATTTTCAGAAACAGTGAGAAAGACACTGGTCTGATAAGTCACACACACAGTCATCTGCAGAGTGGACCTCAGACTCGACACTGTCTCAAAGATCAAGAGCAGTTAATAAGAACACTAACATGCGCATCCATTGTTTTGGTTAATTTCCAACGTACTTATAGAAATATATATATATATATACATAAAATTACTCTCTCTTCATTTATACAAAATATATATATGGTCGAGGCAAGCAAATTTTCTTCGCTTCATTTTGCAAAATATATATATACCAAAACCTGGCTTTCAGAGCAACGTAAGCAACAACCAATTGTGAGTAATAAGTTTATCAAATAGATGCTAATTTAGAGTCCCCCTGTCCGTGCTTTATGTAGAGAAAAACTCACCGTCTTCACTGGGTTGGAATTCGGGACTCATTCCGCTGAAAGCCTCTGTAACTCAGTCGGTAAAGTGTTGGGCATGTAACCCAAAGGTACCGGGTTCGAATCCTGATGGATTAATAATTAGATTAAAAAAAAAGATGCTAATTTAGCGTCCCTGTGGTCGTGCTTCATGTAGAGGGAAAATCACCGTATTCACTGGGTTAGAATCGGGGAGCCATTCCGCTGTGAGCCTCTGTAGTTCAGTCGATAGAGTGTTGGGCTTGTAATCCAAATGTCCTTGGTTGGAATCCCTGTCGATACAAGCAATTGTTTTCTCTTCTTTTCTTAAAAATATGTAATAAATATGTTCCATACTTAGACCAAAACATCGTACATAGAGCGTTGTATATGTTGTACGATCTAAACTACCCGAAATTTTGAATGTACATGTTAATGTTCTCATTACGACCATCGTGGTTCGTCTGCTTG
>JAVFBW010177817.1:0-10822 GCA_034783835.1 Mopalia ciliata
TTTTTCTCGTATTTAACGGGAAAATTTTCGGCAATTGTCACTCATTGCCGGGAAAAAAACATTTTTTCGAGCCGTGAGAGTATCCTTAAAATGACTCGTCAAACATGTGGGTGGTTTTACAAGTTTTCCTCTCTGTTTTTGTGCCATCTGAAGGCTGTGCTGTAATCTTTTTCAGCAGTAACTTAAAATCGGTCCACTTAAATTAGTTTAACATAACCTTACATTTGCATTTGTTGTGCTTTGTGGATTTTTTAAATACATAAATGTGCATTTATGAAAAATAAAGCAAAATGGTTCTATTATATAAACTTAATTGATAAGATCGAGTCTGTCTGTCGACCATCAGGTTTATAAGTTAGTCAAAAATGTGGCTCCTGCAATTGAGGAAGTGTTTTTTTCAAGATTTCCTCTTTGTTTTCCACAGTAATGAGGCAAAATACAGTTTGAACTGTCTGGTCCGTTAATATGATGCTAAACTACACTCCTATTGAAAATGGGATCATTTTGAACAAATTTCAGGTTTCCATGGAAACAAATATGCCCGGATCTGTTACTTTTTTTTTACATGACCACGTGAACAGGATAGAAGCCAAACTGCTTAAGATAGAGAGTTCAAATTTGGAAAGTAGCTTAATATAATGCTCAAATAAACTCCTATTGAAAATGGTATAATTCCAAACAAATTTTAGGTTTCCATGGCAACAAATATGTCTGCATCTGTCACTTTTTTTGACATAAGGATGTGAACAGTATAGAAGCCAAACAGCTTAAAATAGAGAGTTCAATTTGGAATGCAGCTTAATATGATGCTAAACTACTTAAATATCCCATTGTACAATGCTTAATCAGCTAACATTCTAAATAACCTCTGTCCAGTAAAGAAGAGCTTAATGTCGCAGCTATAGTGATTCTACACTTGTTTAAATTAACCCGGGTATGAGGATTGCATAACTTCTCAATCACACATTTGACCTTAGAGGCAGTGCAAAGTCCATGTATTCTTGAGATCTTTGTATTGAATCTTGTCTGTTCTTTGTTTCCGCTTGCCAGTAAACTCAAGTGGGGTATGGAACACTTATTGTGTCATCGGCTATGATATTAGAGAAATAACAACTTTGATTCCCAAATTTTCTGCAGTTTAAAGCTCATACTAAAGGGAATTTCGATTTAAGTGAAAAAAAACTTGGAGGATACCTCATAAAAACCACCTCACACATAGTGTGACTCCCTCATGTCCTCGAGATCTGTCAGCAGTTAATCTATGAAGGATCATTTACAGTTCAACAGGCTAACTACTGAGCCTTTTATTCTCTAATCACACTGTCAATTTGTTATAGATCTCAGTCATATCAACTGAACTGGTACACCTTCTCATATTAGTTTCATTATAGATTCCCTTTTTCCTAGGGATTTTTAAAATAACAGTGCAAAGTTTCAATAAAGGGAATGACCAAAAGCTATTGACTGGCATTTTAATTAGGGGAATTCCCCTTGTATGATGATTGTACTATGATAAAGAGCCATACAGATATATCATGAAAATACTGATGTATTTTTTGTTCACTTCTCCATGTTTACGGTTTCTGAAAGACTCTGACTATTAATCAATCTGGATTAAATAAGTGCTACAAAATGATGTTAAAATCAATGTGTCAAAAGCAGCCGAGCGGGTGCTCTTTTATAACCAGTGTCTAAAACACATCAATCCAGGAAGTACTTGACGTGTGTGTTTAGCACTAGTGAATTTGTGGATTATGTAAGGGAGGAACATGTACCTGTGTCTTTATGATCTGAGAGCTAATGGTTGGAGGGAGCTTAATGTTGCCCTGGTGCTCACTGAGTGAAGGGGCAACAGTAAACCAATCTGTTACATGTAGATGACCTCACGCAGATCTATCTCTTACCCAGTATTAAAAATTTATTCTGGTGTTAGCAGCTAATCTTCTTTTGATCAACTGGCCCCTCAGAGCTATTTTTGGTTGGTAGGAAGTTTACTGTTACCCTGGTGCTCACAGAGTGAAGGGGCAACATCAAACCAATCTGTTAGATGAAATGTTGAAGGTCTATTTCTAAGCCCTTTAATCTGGTGTTAGCAGCTAAACGTCTTTCCATCAACTGGTCCCTGAGAGCTATTAATGGTTGGAGGAGGGGGCATACTGTTGCCCTTGTGTTCACAGAGTGAAACGGCAACATGAAACCAATCTGTTAGATGACCTGTGTTGAACATCTTTTTCTAACCCGGTTTTAGAGTGATTTAATTTGGTGTTAGCAGCTGATCTTCCTTCAATCAACTGGCCTGTGAGGGCTATTAATGGTTTGGGGAGGGGGCTTACTGTTGTGCTGACGCTCACAAATAAAAGAACACCCTGAAGTGGATCTATTAATGATTTTGTTGTATTACCTCCTGCCATTGTCCTGTCTCGTCTTTGTTTGTAATGTCATTGGCGTTCAGGCTGGTGTGGCCCCGTGAGGGAGCGGGTGGGCTATAGCCCTGCAGAATACTCCCTCGGCTTCCTCGGTCGATCGTAAGAGGCGAGAAAAGAGGTTGCTTTCTGTTTCCCTGGTGTTCGCAGAGCTAAAGGCTACGGGAAGCAGATTTGTTCGTGATGTTCTGTATTTGTGTTCGTCGTTATATAAGTGAAATACCCTTGAGGACAACGTTAAACACCAATCAAACAAACAAACTTGATGTCTGTCGATCCTCAGGTATATAAGTATAAGTTACACGATGAGGCTCCGGTAAAAACCGGAGGTAGCTATTACGAGGTTTTCTCCCTGTTTTTAGGGTAATTAGGTAAAGAACAGTGTGAAGTGGACAATCCGTCGTCATATAAATGGAATACCCTTGAATACGACCGTAAACTCCAGTAAAACAAACCCGATCCCTGATCAGGATGCATGCTTTGCATAACGAGAGTGGAAATAGTTATGACATTTCACTTTATCGAGCCTCATTCTACAATAGGAACCGGTTTTGCGGATTGGGTCGGTCATTTTTACATAGGACTACTGTACATGCTCCAGTCTTACAGCTTTAAGATTGTGTTCTGGGACATATAACAAACACCCTGTAACCACACTGTAAATGTTTCTATAGACGTCTAGTATTGAATTTATAAATGTATACAACATGAAGTCGAAATCCAGTTAACAATTCCAGGATTACAGCTGAAATGCCAAGCAATAAGTAAAATATCCAAGACATTCGTTCACTGTTTTTTTGTGTGCACAATATATATATTTATATTATGTCCTGACATATCATACAACAATCAAATACGGTACATACTTCCTCTTATTACAGTGTGAGTACGTCAAAGTTTAATAGGGTTTACAGTCTCACAACAAGTTACCACAATCCTAATGTGGGAATTCAGAGCTGTGTTGTTCTCCAGAAATAGTGTTAACGTTAAAAAGGCGTACCTACGTAAGGATGGACAGACGTGCATGGCGAGGACAAACCTCTTATTGACTATAAAAATGGAAGCACATCATATAGTCATTTACGTTCATAACATACAGCGGCTTTATTTTAAAATATATATAAACCGTCGTTAAAATGGACAGTCCATAGTAAATATATGTAAAACCGCTGCATATTGGAGCGTAATAGTCATTGATCTATAATTACAATTTATCTATAGTAATGTGTGAACCTAGGCCATATATGATATTATCGGTCTGCTTGGACCAATGTTCTAAATACCGGGCTATGTGTTGTATGACTAAAGTAATAAGATTGTTTTAAGAAAGTTGAATTCAACTGTAGAATTGAATACATTACTGTTGCATAATCATTGATTCTCCCTGACAGAGGGTGTGTATGGAATCCGGTATAATTCATAAAGAAATACCATGCTTTGTTTTAACTGACATTAAAGGAATATGGGATGATATTATTTATTTGTCCTACACCACAGATTTAAAATAGTTTGCGGTGTACGAATACGTGTTAAACGTTAAATATTCGAGGACCTTACAGGGCGCGGTTGAGTAGTGTACTGGTGAAGAAAGAACTTCAATATCTCGATGTGTTCAAAGTCATTCTCTGGCTGTATGTTGAAGATGATGAATCCCACACGAGATAACAGACAGGGCTCTGTAATCAATCACAGAAGTCATGGTTTAGCCATTCCATCGAATCAAGATCCTATTATACATCAACATGTGAAAAGACCACACTCGGTTATTGTTTGTGATCAAATATCCACCACAGTTTGATACTGTACAACTGCACCAGGGGTTTGAGTAGCCAGTATTAAAAAACACCTACACGACTAATGTATAGCAATAATAACGAAGACTAAGGTGTGAATTCTAGTTTTATTGAAGTATTGCGTATTTATTTTAGACCCGAAATACCCCCTGATATATCTGACAACTAAAAACAATTCAACAGTTAATTATTACATTTACACCATGAATATAGTATAAGACCAGTTGAGTTTGGTATTGAGTTGAAGCATCAGAAACAAACTCACAAATCAACATTTCTAAAGTATATATCACAAGGCAGTAATTGTTTATTATAATCTGATAACTTCTGGATTACAACCTTTTGTTTTGTGCGAAAGGACACATTGTTTAGTTGTAAATTGACTAGGAAAAAGAGAGGTTGAATGTTATATACTAGCATAAAATAGTTAAATGTCCTTATGTACAGGGTGAATAATTAATAGTTGACATTACACACTGAAATTTGAATACATAATCTTCATTGGAAGAGTGGTGAAAGAAATAAATTGAGCCTTTGCTAGAAGGTCAACAATATAGTCATATTGTAGAAAATGTTATGTATTTGTAAACTTTATTCTTAATATTTGTACGACAAACCATAATTCAAGTATTTATTTCAAATGTTAATGGCCACAGCCTATGATCATTCCAATAGCTGACGGAAACATTGACAGCGTTATAGACTAACTGACTGAATTCCATTTGCTCAAGTACCTGTCTCCTTCACTGATTTCCCGATTGAACACGAACTATAAACATGTAGCTGTTACATATTACATGTAGTCGTTACGCATCGATCGGTGTATTCAAACAAAATAACAAATACATCACTCCACGTTATGAATCAATGTGGGTTCAAGTAGTGCGTTATCAAACACCAGAAAACTCGTCACGAAAAAAGATGTCCGCAAATAATCCAATAGAATTAGCACAAGGAATCATTACCGAACGTTATATAGAAAAATGTGTCACTTAAGTCAGCCTCTGAATAATACATGCACTATGTTGATTGGTTTGTCTTTAATTACAACTTCAAGTAGATACTGTTCCATCTATCGCTGTAATTTCATTATCTTATCATATAAATAATAAATTAATCATTCACATCGCGATTTTTTGTAGATGTCTACGAACGCATTATTTAGGTAATTCATGTAGGGAGGGCCAGTTCTTGTATTAATTCCTATCCGCGTAATATATTCATTTCTGTATTAGCAGTCTATCCACACCATTTACATTTGTCTAGGAACACAACTGAACACAACTGCACCGCATTGTCTGTCACCAAAAACAGGAATCAACTTTAATAGCACCCTCTGTAAGAGTCTTATGCTCGGACATGTGATCAAACAGCTATGTCAGATTTACATAAAAACAGGGCCCGATTACAAAGCATTTTTATACTTAAGTCAAATTGCTTAACGACCCTCAAATTTCTTGCCTTTTTTATCAGACCAAAGTTGCAAATTTTAGCCAATACATGGCGATGACAGATTATTTCCAAATACTTATGACGCGTAAAATGGGGTGGGTACAAAGACAGATTACTGAGAGAAGTACATTTTTTTCCAACGTGTCGGTATACAAAAATGGCAAACAATTCAACAACAACAATAAGTTGATACATAATGTGGCTGTTTGGATGGTTTTTATTTGGTTCCAGACTAATGCTCAACCTAAGACTGTTGTAAGATTTAACATTTTGTATACCATCCAAGATTCAGATGACCGCACAGCTAGCTGATGCTAGTTTAGAAATGTCGCTTTAATCCGCGGCCCACCACTTCTGCAACTCCTTGTATGCTCGCCTCCGCAGTTTACTTCCACACGTGAATCTTGGATTAGGGTGAAACTAAAGTCTTGTTCCAATATACAAAAGCCTTTGATGAAATTTGTCTTTGTTAGGAACAGAACATGCAATGGGATTGACCAGACGTCGCAAAGGGAGAGAAATATGTTATAACAGGAAGTGCTATCTCTCTCATTGACTCATAATATAAATATGCATATATATTGTATTGTTTTTCAATGATTTTGGTGGCACTGTCCCTTTTTTAACCACTGTCCACCGTACTAATATCTACTGTTTTTTGGGGGTGTGAAGAGGGAGGTGTATTGGTTGAAGTTTTTTCATTGGTTTGATTTGTTTCGCTTTTGTCTATACCAAATGGTATACTCTTTTGTGTGTCTGGCTGTACTAAAACCTACAAGACTGTAAATCTTGGATAAAAAAAATGTCTGTCTTTCGAATTTTCAATTCGAGTCAAATTAAGGTATACGTGAGAAAATACAGTAAAAAAAGAATATCAGAAAACTTCATTTTCAGATTTCTTGGTTTTTATAGATCATAAACCTAATGGGCGTGAATATGAGAACTTATCGTTTTGCATTGCCGTATGGGTGGTCTGAAGCGTATCTAGAGAAAAGCTCAAAATCATTTACCAAGCTTACAAAGTATTTAACGAGGGTATTTTACTTGTGTTTTTACGGTATGGCGTTTACGAAGGGTACGAATCTGCGCATTGCGATTAAACGAAGGTGTATATGTACCATACATTCATTTCTTATGCAAGCCAGGAAAAATAATAAAATATTTAAGGTGCATATAGTATTAAACCTTTATATTGTTGGTTATTAACATCATACACATTATATTACGGTTTGGCTTATAACAACAGTATATTGGTAGGGTATGTTACCGGTGCTCATTTCCGATCTAGCTAACGGTTCAACAATATCATCAATAAACAGTCACTAAGTCTATTGTACAGCATGCAGGAAAATTGGACCAGCTAACAGTTGAAAGTTATTGATTTGTTAATCTGACTGGGGTTTTACGCCGTACTTAAGGTTATTTCACTTATATTGGCGTGCCAGACCAATGTGTGAAGTAAATCGCCATCGGTGCCACTGGGAAAAAATAAAAAGGACAGACCAGTACAACGACAGGGTAATCGCATGACGTTATACAAATATATCACAAACGGATTAACTTCATGTTGCCCCTATACTATCCAACAGAAGATGTCATTAATTACTTAATTCCTACTGGAATGGGTCAAACTTTAATTCTTTCTTAGACCTGTTGAGACATGTGGACGGAATATTTATACTAGTATAAATATAGTATTGATATCTAGCCGTGCTATTTGAAGAATACTATTCAAGCTATGGTTAGGTTATGGAAATATTTCACCCATATGTCGCTATTTCCACACAAACAGAATACTATTGAGACTTCCTTTTCCTCCGTTTTATTGGGCCCGGATTTTCAACCTATCCTTAGTTGAAAATAAAACAATCATCAGGTAATAGCTTAGTCCAATGGTAATTCTAACGTACAGTAAATAATATTTGTTTACGAGCAAATATCTGTGATGTATGCAGTCGTGTTAAAATAGAGAATCTTACATTTAGATCGGAGGACGCTATATTGTGGCGTAGTGACTCGCCATATATAAGGAACAGCGAATTTCATAAATTACTTAAGGAAAAGACTCAAACCATTTCGGATAACGTCTCACGGTATATGAATGGTAATTTAATTAAACCGGACGGAAAGCTTAAGAGAATCACATATCATACAACAGAATCAAGCATTGTCCCTGCTTGTTGTACTCTCATCTGATTTCCCGATAGATGTGACCACATCACTGACAGCTGTTCAAAAACTATTGTGAGGAATTGATTAAAATTGGGTTAATCGAGCTATGGGGTGTACGTGGAGATAAACGTCCTGGAGGCGGATGTGATTAGTTCCAATCCCATCGACTAGTTTTTAAATGTGCCGAGCTCGAAATTAGTGTAAGAATCAAATTACCTGAATTTTTATCAGCAATTCACAACAAACTAATCGATCTTTGCCATTCCAGCGGCACGCAATGAAAAGAGCCTCGGGTCCTGAAGAAATAACTGTTTCTCATCGACCAAGTATGTACCTGGTTGCGAAGCGACTAAGTCCGACCTCTTTCTAGTTTTTAAATAAGAAGAAAAAACAGGTAAGAAGGTAGAAAAATACAGTGAAGATATCCATTCGGTGTGTGAAGCGCAAATGAACACAATAAATGAGAATTTGGGACACCACCTAACCTTTGCTAAAAATAATAAGATGGTCGAAGCTAAAATATAGGAAGCAAATTCGAATATAAATATGAGTCAGATTAAATGTATATTGTTTTAATTTTCCTGTTTATGTAATCAGGCCGATACCCTGATTATATGATTTAAATTGTAAGTATGTCTATGGCGCTCAAAGGATGCAGTATCCATATGAGATGATAAATTAGAATACAATTCGCGGCAATGCAAAGCGATAAGTGGGATTGAGTCACAGCAAGCAATCGTGATTAATGTGCCGTCAGACTGCACAGATCGTCAATCATATGTGAACCGGTGCGTGCCTTGCCCGCGGGTCAGTCCTAGCTTGAAGTAATCGTGTCTATACCCGTTATTAGCGCTGTATTTTGACGTAGCGTTGACGTAATGACGACCATTTGTCAAGTAACTGCCACATACAGCCTGTATGCCACAAAACCATCTGGACTCACTCATCTAGGTAATACGTGTTTGGTTCTGAAAATAAAACCTCGCAGCGCATAGCGGACTTAAGCTTGGTCGAACCTATTAAAGCGAACACTTATGGTGTGCGATTGGCTCATGTTTGAAGCTGGTCGACTGCATATCAATCTCGCCTTCTTTCTTATTTTGGAACTTAAAAGGAAGCAGTAAGGGCTGTTCAGTTCTTGTTCGAAATGCCATTATTGTATCACACCACGGTACGCACGTGCTTAATGAAAAACAGTTGTTTTCCAATAGCAATAAGGAATATTGGGCTTTGAATTGATGCAACTTTTATGTACTAAATTATATACATTTTTACAACAGTCAATTACCCAAGCTTTAACGTGGGGCCAATTATTTAACAAAATAGCAATCGTTATGTGTTAAACTGACCTTCTTGAATTAAAGTAAATTGGATATTTTTTAAATAGGCTTACAATTCGAACCTTAAAACCATAAAGTAAATTGACTAATTGGGTCATTTGTATAAATCCAACTTCATCTATAACACATCGAATTCGATGGGATGTGTTGAAGTAAGGACAGAGAAGTTGACAACATGGGAATGATCCTAGCATCATCAAGCCGGAAGCCAAATGGCCATTCAACACCTTTTCTGATAACCTAATTACATTTATTGAGACATTAGACGGGGCAATATATATCAAACAGACTAACAACAAATTACAAAATTGATTGTGATGTAGTGTTCTTTTGATGTTTGGTCAACATCGAACGATAGAACCAGACATTGATATAAATTGCTCATCAAACTAAAAGCCCTGTGCTTGGTTGCATGCTGTCAGACGCAGAGGTCCGTTTTTGACATTCGTGTACAATATGCCCCAAGAACCTAATATAAATACACTTGTGCATTATTTGCATTTGGCGGTAGTTCTAGCGATGGATGTTAGCTGTTAAGTTGCTTTGTTTTTGCGTACACTCTAAACAATTTCTGTAGAAATACATCAGAAAAAATTGTAAAACATGACACTTATTTAACATGTAAAATATTTACATCTATTATTGTAGTAATTTTACACCAAACTGGTGTATATTTAATACAAATGGGTGTAATATTACATTGATATGTAAATTGACAAACTGTCTGTAAAGCTACCAGTAGGAAATTTGTAAAATGTAACATGTGGTGTAAATTAACAGTTGTGTTACCATTTCATGCTTACAGTTTGTGTAATGGTAAAAAAAGTTACACCACATGTTAATGTAAAGAAAAATGTCTGTACAAGTACACCAAACATACTAGCACTGTTATAAAAATATAGACCTTTTGGGGTGAGTTGTTTACACCAAGTTTACAGGATATTGTATGTCTATATTAGAAACAAACGTGAAATTTTGATCTCGCTGCGACACGACGTTTTCTCCGAATGGTACCGACAGATTTAAAATTAGCATCCTTTTCGGCCATACGTGCGCGAAAATTTGCATGGTTATTTTCGGAAGAAATAGGCGGCGAAAAGTGTTTGGGCGGTTTTTGTGTTGGCGGTAAGTAATTGTTTATTTTACTTTTCCATTCCATTGCCGAATTTCAAATCACTGGTCTTACACTAAAATAGCCATAGGCCTACTATTGGAAGGCGGCGCAGTACATTTTCGCAATCTGCACCAAATAATACAACTTTAAAAATGAGAGCCCATTAAAATCCAATCATTGTAGATCGAATCACTAGTTATCTACAAGCTACTATGCAAATACTTTGACTGAACAAGAAAATCCCAATTCTGACCCGATGTTAATCAATGATAATTCATATAAAATTGTAAATAGTTATGGACAATTTTGAGTGAAAGTGACGAGGATGATAAAGGTTGTTAGTACATTGAAAAATAAATCTTCTTGTGTTGTACTGAAAACTTCAAGGAAGACATATGTCCATTTATGTTATTCAAACATTATTTGAAAAACTTAAAAATGTATAAAACAGGTAAGACATATTATTTTTGACGAAAGAAACCAAGAATATTAATACACTCTTAGCTATTTGAAAACTGTCAGGATTGA
>JAVFBW010177850.1:0-10822 GCA_034783835.1 Mopalia ciliata
TCAAAAGACGAAAAATCTTCACTAAGTCGTTTAAATATTCATGCATATTATTATTGCTTTTAGAAGGACATTCCTGTTACTGAATTGTACGATAGCGATTCACTGTTATCTGACGAACGCTTTGTATAATAAATGACTTGCTGATCAAACCATCATCGGCAAGACAAACCATCATCATCGTCATCCTGATGATGGTTTGATCAATAAACCGATACGTTTTATCAACATGAATTCATTGTCTTTCTTCGGAGTTGTTACCATACTTTACTATGTTAAACTCCTCAGTGGAAATCATAATATTAAAAAACACTGAATGTGCTTACAGTATAGATGAATAAAGCTGTATTGTATCCCACAAACATATAAAATAGTGAGCTACTTATGGTGTTACAACATAAACCATTGTGTTGCAGCCTGCATGCATTTAAGTTTGAAGGACAATGGATCAACGACTTGTTATATTGTTGGCTTGATATTCCGAAAACAAACTGATTATAAGGAAATTAATGCAGCCACCAAATATATATCCAAAATAATGAGCAGATCACATTGTTACACCATATAGCATTTAGCTACAGCCAACAAAGATTCGAAATGGAAGGATCAATGATATTTTGTCAAGTTTGTTGGATATTCGAAACAAAATCATTGGCGACAAGAAAATGACAATACAAGCGTTCATTTGATAGGTCAAAAGGTTATCCATTTTCCCTAATGACCCATATGAGCCGTATTCATGCTTTTTTTTAAAGCTGCAAGAGGGTACAATATGTGTTCCTTGAAAACATGTAAAAGCAGCTTCAGCTGACTATATCATACTCACTATTTGCTTTGCCATAGTATCATCGTCAGCAATATCACATGAAGAATCAGATGGCATCGCACCTGCAAGACAAACATTACAGGTGTGAAACATTGTGATAAAGGATAGGTGTGGCGAGTAGTGCTCATTTTGACGATGTGCTTGTAAATTAAAAACAACCAAGATAGTATTTTAAGAACAAAACATTCTTGAGTGCAATGACACGTTTTTGAAACTATTAAAATGTGTAAAAAATTGTGAAGGACTAAAGTACAGTTCGTTTATTGAGTGGAGAAAATTCCCTCTAGGGCAAATTAAAAGATGGCCGTACAATGGTTCGGAGTCATTATACTAGGACTGGTTTGCTCAGTGACATTGTACTGGGACTCACTTCCTCTGTGTCAGTATACTGGGGGCTGGTTTTACCTTTGTCAGTACACTGGGACTGGTTTTATCTGTCAGTACACTGGGACTGGTTTCTTTTTGTCAGTACCCAGGGACTGCCTTCCTGGTGTCAGTACACTGGGAATGTTTTTTCTTGACGTCAGTACACTGGGAATGTTTTTTCTCTATGTCAATACACTGTGACCGGTTTTCTCGATGTCAGTACACTATGATTAGTTTTCTCGATGTCAGGAAATTGTGACTGGTTTTCTCCATATCAGAACGCTGGGACTGGTGTTCTCGATATCAGTACGCTGGGATTGGTATTCTCGATATCAGTACGCTGGGACTTGTGTTCTCGATGTCAGTAGGCTGTGACTGGTTTTCTCGATATCAGTACTGGTGTTCTCGATGTTAGTACACTGTAATTGGTATTCTCGATATCAGTGCGCTGTACCAGGTTTTCTCAATATCAGTACGCTGGGTTTGGTATTTTCGATGTCAGTACACTGTGACTGGTTTTCTCGATATCAGTATGCTGGGACTGGTGTTCTCGATGTCAGTACACTGTGACGGATTTTCTCGACGTCAGTACACTGTGACGGATTTTCTCAATATCAGTACGCTGGAACTGGTGTTCTCGATGTATCACACTGGGGCTGGTTTTCTTTGCGTCTGTTGGGATTGATATTCTCGGTGCCAGTATAGTGGTGTCAGCGTCTCTATACCGGAACTGGTTTTCTAGATGTTTGCTTTAAGGGACTGGTTTTCTTGGTGTCATTTTACAGGAACTGTTTTTCTTGCTGACAGTATATAGGACTGGTTTTCTTGGTGTCAGTATTCAGAAACTGGTTTTCTCGATGTCAGTACATTGGAACTGGTTTCCTCGGTGTCAGTATACAGGGACTGGTTATCTCTGTGTCAGTATAATGGGACAAGTTTCTCTGTGTCAGTATAAACTGGGGGCAGTTTTCTCTGTCTGTCAGTGTAAGGCTGAGTTCACATTGGAGTATACGGTATACGGTATACAGTATTCTCTATACGCTACTCGTTATTCTCTATACGCTATATGGGCACGGCGAGTCACATACAGTAGCACGCGCGCCCTACTCGGTCCTTTGGCGTCGATCAACTGGACACTTCAGACGAAGAAGATTTGGCATCTCTCAAACCTTTTTGATGGCTGAGTACTTGTAATCATCCATTGTTGGCTACATATTGAAAAAAAATAATTTGGTTGATAGTAAATCATATGCATATGAAGGCATGTGCTATGAAATTGCAATAAAATGAGAACAAACGAATCCTATTGTTTTTAATTTACCCTGGTCTACACAATAAATTGTTTATAAATCGTGATAGGGGAAATTCCGAACGCTTGTAGACATGCATTGCAGCAGCAACATCCGAACATGACGGTATACGCTGCTCTAAAATCGAACGAGCACGATTCCCACTATACTATACTATACTATACTATACGCTGGTATACGGCGTTTTCGAATAGTGCCTTCTTATACGACCGGTATTATGAAATTGCCTTGTTCGATTTAAGGTATCCGGTGCCCTGCAAAACGTGCACCGTATACCTAAATAGTATACTCCTATGTGCACTCAGCCTAACGGAAGCTGTTTTCTCTGTATCAGTATACTGGGGTTGGTTTTCTCTGTGTCAGTATAATGAGAGTCTTCTATGAAACAGTGTAAGTGGAATTGTTTTCTTTGTCAGTATACAGTGACTTGTTTCCTTGGTGTCAGTATAACGTGACTTGTTTCCATGGTGTCAGTATAAAGTGACTTGTTTCCTTGGTGTCAGTATACTGGGACTTGTTTTCCTGGTGTCAGTATACAGTGACTTGTTTCCTTGGTGTCACTATACTGGGACTTGTTTCCTTGATGTCAGTATAAAGTGACTTGTTTCCTTGGTGTCAGAATACTGGGACTTGTTTCCTTGGTGTCAGTATAAAGTGGCTTGTTTCCTTGATGTCAGTATAAAGTGACTTGTTTCCTTGGTGTCAGTATACTGGGACTTGTTTCCTTGGTGTCAGTATAAGTGACTTTTTCCTTGGTGTCAGTATAAAATGACTTGTGTCCTTGTTGTCAATATACTGGGACTTGTTTCTTGGTGTCAGTATACTGGGACTTATTTCCTTGGTGTCAGTATACTGGGGCTTGTGTCCATGGTGTCAGTACACTGGGACTTGTTTCCTTGGTGTCAGTACACTGGGACTGGTTCTCTTGGTGTCAGTACACTGGGACTTGTTTCTTTGGTGTCAGAACACTGGGACTTATTTCCTTGGTGTCAGTACATTGGGCTTGTTTCCTTGGTGTCAGTTCACTGGGATTTGTTTCCTTGGTGTCAGTACACTGGGACTTGTTTCCTTGGTGTCAGTGCACTAGGGCTTGTTTCCTTGGTGTCAGTACACTGGGACTTGTTTCCCTGGTGTCAATACACTGGGACTGGTTCTCTTGGTGTCAGTACACTGGGGCTGGTTCTCTTGGTGCCATATTGTCAGACAAAGTGAGACACAGTAAACTGACACCGAGAAAACCAATCCAGTATATACTGGAACTAGTTTGTTTGGTATCAGTATTCGGGAGTATACTGGAAATGGTTTGCTGGGTTTCAAAATACAGGAGCTAGTTGATTGGTTCTTAGTATATTGGAACTAGATGTCTGGGTGCTCTGTACTATACTGGAAATGGCTTGATGGGTATCGCGATACTGGAACTTATTGTATGAGTGTCCCTATACTAACTGATATACTACTCGAACTAATTGTTTACAGCTTTGGTTTAATTAGGATGAAGGCAATTACCTTGTTTTTCTGTCACATGTTTAGGCCGTGTCCTGAAACGCCAAGAAAGTATAAACCTGTTATTACTATTGCATCAATAATCTGAGTGCTTAAGTAAAGCAATAAGTTAATGCCTTTAAACATTGTGTAGTAAGTAGGATGAAATAGCCATCGTCGAAGACGTAACTATATTGAATATATGTTTGGCTCTGGATTAATAGTCCCTTGGCCTTTTAGAAGCCCAAGACGGCATGTTGTCATTTTTCGGGTCAGGTGAGAGTAATTTCAAAATTGGAAATCTACTCTTATTAATAATAAGTTTTAACCATATAATTATTAATCAATAAAAAGCCGAACATGACAATTGGGTGTTGCTTTTTAGGCTCATTTTTAAGAGAGCCATTTTCAAATTATTTTTTTCTGAGTGTACAGTACACTCGTGTTTGTTTACACTCGTGTTTACTTGTTAGCCGTACTAAATGTTGCTAAATTTATTCAAACTAGTCTGTACTGACATGTTTTAAACATGTTAGCAGTTAAACTTAACTTACGCCAATGTCTTCTACTCACTTTTTGGCTCCAGTCCTAGTGCATATGAAGTATATCAACAAAGCCACCAGTAGCAGGACGAGAAATATGCAAATAATTGCGATAATAGCAATTCCATTGGTCGTTTCATGCCAAGCTTGAGCTACAGCTGGTTCTTCGGTTATACCTAGCACGGAAATTACCGTGTTTGGACCAGTATTAACTGCGAGAACAGGTGTTCCGTCAGCGTTTGATTGTAGGAGTCCAAGTAAAGCCGCGGATGTTATAAACTGTTTCGCTTCATTAAGGAGTCCCAACGAGTCTGTGAGCGGGGAGAGTATTCCATACACAAATACTGTCGATGTACTGAAATAAATATAAGCTGTATTTACCAGTCAGCATAATATATGTCGCTAAACATTTGCTTTACATGGCTTTATATGTGAAGTTTGGACAAGGCACTCGTACTTTTACATGTTTTTCAAATCCCGATGGAGAAAACAAAATGTTCTTTCCATACATTAAACATATAATTAAAATCTTGGTCACGCTTGAACGTACACTAATTAAATTAAATGTTATTATTTTGGCATTATATATTATTTTTTTAAGCACTTTCTTTTCTTTTTTAGTCAAGTGGTGTTGATGGGCAGTGGCCAGTTGCACGAAAGAGTATTAGCTGCAAACACCATATGAAATCACTAATACTGGCCTAGAGATAGATCTTCAACATGACGTGACGTCATCTAAGAATGACATTATTTCCAGTCAACAATTTGGCTTCAGATCACATCAACAAGAAAATACAAATAGGCTCAATCTAAAAAAATAACTTTTAGATTTATTGATGATAATTTCTTTGACCAATACATGTTTGCTTTTAAAGTCATTGACATGTCATTTATGGACTGCATATGGAAAATATTATGTATTCTGTTTGTATGTTTACCATCATGGCTAATTCTTCTGTAATAAAGTACACAGTGTGAAAGAGCCATGGTTGAGGCTTGGTTTTCCTTTTCTAGGATCTCAGTAAAAACGCTTAATCACATTCTCCAATTAATCAAATCCGTCGTTAGTGAATTAAAGATTCTCAAGTTGTTTGATGTCAAGTTCAAAAGAATAAGGACCAAATTGGCCAAATTGTTTAAAATATAACCTTTCGCTCCCAAAGTGAAATGTAAAGCCAATGCTTTTCTTAATGGGAATAGTGAATGGGATCGTGTATCCGCTTACCCGGAAGTCAACAGTTTCCGTCTAGAAGATACCGCATTTCCATCCGAGTCCTCCGTTTTCCAGACAGAGAGGCGAGCTGTAGGAACAAGCGCCTGAAGTATGGACAATACTCCCTCTGGTTCACTAAAACGGCGATGAATCAGATTAAAAGCATTTAGTTTTGTATCTTGACTTAAAAAATTACAGAGAAAGCATTGAAGAAAAATATTTATATTTTAACTCATAATGCAAAAATCAATATCTGTTGATAGGATTGGGATACTTGTACCAATTATTTGTCTCTTTTCCATTAGGGGTGCATTTTAATCTTAATATAAGATTGAAAATGATAGAAAGCATTATCTTATCTAAAAATAAACCAATTCGAACTCACCCATTAGCTGCTACAGAAGACAAGGGTAGATCCATGTTGAGTTTGATAATGTTGACTGGAGGATCGAACGTATCTATACGAATAAGTCCTAGCCTTGATTCTTGCGTCCCATTGGTCACTACTGCATTCATAACTACCCAGAAAATATACCTGGAATCCTTATGAACGAGACCTGAATTTGATATTTTAATTTCTCCAGTCGATTCATCTACAATAAATGGGGATTTGTCAGTCTGTAAGGTGAAATAATTAACACTTATCAGTTCAGTCGAGTTGAAACCAAACATATCTGTCGTGACCACTCCTAATACTCGCCCTGTTGGATCTGTATGGGAACATTCCAGGCTGAGATACATAGACTGACCAGCACCTGTTGTCGGAGGTAAAGCTGACTGGATAATATCAACCCTAACCACAGTCTCTCCTGTTCTTGCTGGCGACCCACTGTCAATGGCGCGAATACGCACATCATAAAACGCACTGTCTGCAAAAACTGGGGGCACTTTCACAAGTAGATCATTCGTAAGAGGGGAAATTTTAAATATCGCATCGCTGGATGTATCAACAATGGTAAGCTGTATGTCTGCATTTAGCCCGAAATCCTTGTCTGTAATGGACAGCCGGATGACGCTAAAACCAGTTGGCGACCCTTCCAAAATCTCAACGTTAAAACTGGGGTAAGTGAATTTTGGGTCGTTGTCATTATCATCGTCAACATTAACTGTTACAAGGACGTTGTACCAATTTGCTGGATTAGTAGTGTCTTCCACGTGTACTGTTAATGAATATTGTTCTGTAGATTCTCTATCAAGAGGAAGGACAGTGGTTATCTCACTACTATTTGCATCAATACTGAACTCATTGAGTATATCTCCAGCAACTATACTGAGAGAGTTAGTTCCAGGCTCCGCGAGAATTCCAACACTGATACCCGCTTGGTTCTCGATCACATTGAAAACGTAACTTTGAGAAGCTGTAACGTTTACAGAAACAGACACGAGACTTGATTGAGGTGAGACACCAAGATCAACAGCTTGAACAACCAACGTATGGACCCCGACTGCCAGGGATAAGGCAGCGTTCGTGGTAAGAATACCGGTGTTCAAGTCGACCTTAAAAACATCACCACTGTTTCCCGACAGAATGGAGTACCGAACCAAGGAGTTATAATTTATGTCTATGTCTGTTGCTGATACACTTCCGAACTGATAGCCTGTTTGTACATCTTTACTGACGACAAAGTAATAGGAGACTTGGTCAAAGATTGGAGGATTATCGTTAAAATCGAGTACTGATATAACAAGTGTGACAGAGGAAGACATCGACGGGGATCCAGAATCAGAACATTCTATCTCCAACAAATATGTATCAATGGTTTCTCGATCAAGTTCAGCTATGGCAGTAACGGTACCGTCAGCGGATAGACTAAAATGACCAGCTGAATTTCCACCAGTAATATTGTACGTCAACACTCCATTTACACCACTGTCTGTGTCAACCGCAACAATTTTGTAGACATTTGTAGGAAAGGCAATGTTTTCTGAAACATCTGTTGACAAAGAAAGTGGAGAAAAGACAGGAGGATTGTTATCCAGCCGCTCAACTATAAGTATTATAGTAGTTTCAGACGTTAGTGCTGGAACTCCACTGTCCGTAACTTCAACTGTCAAAATGTAGCGTTCTTTAACGTCATAATCTATCGTGTTAGCCACAGTAAGTTGGCCTGATGATGGATGCATTGCGAAATCGGTACTTCCTATGCCACGTATTGAATAGCTTGTTTGAGCGTTGAGTCCGCTGTCAGCGTCCGTGGCTGTTACTGTTAATACAGGAAAACCCGCTGTGCTTCTGTCAGGAATGATGCTCAGATACTGTAACTGGGTGAAGGCTGGGTGATTGTCGTTAATGTCAGTCACCGTTAAATTTAGTGTAAAGGTATCTGTTAATGACGTATTTAACACAGACCAAGACTCAATGAGCAGAGGAGAGTAGATTGTACTGGTGTCGGCGTCCAGAGAACCTGCTAAAAACACCTCACCAGAGTCTTCCATTATCGTAAATAGACTTTGTTCATTACCCGAGAGAATTTTATACCTGAGAGTACCATTAGAATATTCCTTTGCACCTGAAGCTGTAGCCTCCATATTATAGACAAGTGTTCCTACGGGTCGATTCTCAGGGATAATTAGAGTGTCTAAATCAGGAAAAGAATTAGGGGGTTTCACCTCTTGAATAACCTCTATAGTCACCAACAAAACTGATGACCTAGAAGGTGTTCCTTGGTCTCTTGCCTCAATTGTGAGAGAATATTGACCATGTAAATAAAAATTCAAGACAGCGGCAGTTTTCAGTTCGGGACCGTCTAGAGCGAAGTGTCCCTCACCGTTTCCTGACAAGATAGAATATACAATGTCTGCATTGGGTCCTACGTCTGCGTCTGAACAGCTAACATTAATTACGCTAAAGCCTGGTGCCACCGATTCCAGTACACTTACATTGATCACAGAAGACTGAAATGTTGGATCATTGTCATTGATGTCCGTGACCTGGATTTCAATCGTGGCAGACGAGGAAGAGCCGACCGGATTTCGAGCAAGTACAACCAATGTATGCATATCCAATAACTCACGATCTAAAGATTTTATGAGATAGATTTTCCCGCTAAGAGTATCGATTTGAAATGTACTGTTATCGACAGAAAGAAATTCATAATGGATTAAGTCTCCATCAAGATCATTTGCTCGGACTTGCAGCACTGTTCCACCCAAAGCAAAATCTTCAGGAATATCGGTAGGATTTGTTGAGCCCGAAAAATTAAAGGTTGCTGGAAATTCGTCCTTGTTCACGACATGTATCTGAAGCCTGGATTTACCTTGCAGGCTGTTGTAAGGTGCGTTGTCATCCACCAGAATATTTAAATCATACTGTGAAGTAGTCTCAAAATCTAGTGCACCAATCAACGTTATCTTTCCGGAGTTATCGATATCGAATTTCCCGTCTTCATTACCTGATATAACGCTGAATACCTGTTGTCGGTTGACAAAGTCGACATCAGCATCAATTGCTGCCATTGTAATGATTTCAGTTCCTATGGTTAAGTCTTCTACAACTTTGCGAATGTAAAACTCACTATTGAATAATGGTGCATTGTCGTTCACATCAGTAACAGTTATTGTAAGATTGCCCTGTGCTGAGTAACCGGTCTTGACGTCGGTGACTACAAGATTGAGATCAAAGAGATCCAATGTTTCCTTGTCGAACTCTTTCGCTAGAAAGAGTTTACCAGATGTTTTACCTATGGCAAAATAGCCCTCTGTATCTCCTGACACAATTCTATAATCAGCCGTCCCTGTCAGAGTTGAGTTGATCTCGTAAAGAACAGTAGCCACTGACGTGTTTTCTGGAAATTCAATAGTTGTGTCTAAGTTCAAGGCAACAGGAAGGTGTGCAGAGTTAATAATGACGACAACCGATGTATTTAGTGCTTGGACCCCTTTATCTTCAACAAATATCTCCAGTTTGTAATAATCCAGCGAGGGTGAATTCACCAGAATAATCTGCCCCAAAGCGTCTACCATAATATCCCCTCTTTCATTCCCAGAAGTCATTGTAAACGTTAAATCGGCATTGATCCCTTCATCATTATCAGAACAGACGACCTGTGATACTAATTTCCCGGGTCCGTCTGAATAAGAAATTTCGGAATGGATGACTGGAGTGCAAAGTGGGGCATTGTCATTTTCGTCTAGTATGGATACAGTCACTGTGGCTGTCACAGAACGTTGTGTCGAGTCTGATGAATCTTCTACTAGGATCTCTAAAAGATGAACTGCCAGCATCTCTCTATCGAGATCAGCACTTATCAGAGTAATTTCCCCTGTACTGAGATCCACCCCGAAGGGATAGACATCGTTTAGTACAGTGAAAACAAGTTGTCCATCCAGGCCCGTGTCTGCATCAGTAGCGTTGATTTGTGTGACCAGGCTGCCTGTATAGTAAACACATATGACAAAACAGATTCATCAGACAACATTTGCATTACAAAATTTAAAATGTGGGTACAAGTTTTATTCTAATTTCAACAAAGTACCATAAAAGAATATAATTGAATTTAAATATGTACAGAGACATTGGGATAAGGGGAAGGTCTGATAAGAATCATAGTGATTTGTATCCGACACAAAAAAACTTCTCTAACCTTTAATAAACGTTTGTCGTATCAAATGTTAAGTCCACACAATATGTCATTTTGCAGTAGTTTTATACTCAATTTTCTCAGCCGATGGAAATAATATTCGTCAACCGACGAACAAGTGCAAGGTTAAGCAATAAGCTCGACTCCAGTGACTGGAGTAGGGGTAGACGGCACTGGTTGACGCAAAAAATAACCGCGGCTTTGGATCGTCATAACATCAGTTTTTTTCCGGTGGTAGAGGATGAAGAGCTACAATTATTTTTAAGGTCTCCTATTGAAGGGGCACAAGCAGGCTTTGGTTATTTTATCTTTTCATCGATGGCGAAGGCCTATGCAAACTCCCAAATTTTGATAAACATCCACGCCATTAATGCCATATATGCAAGGTTATGTTGAATAACATGTTAATGTGAATTCTACAATATTTTGTGAGGAACAATGCCAGATATACACAATGGTTAATTGTGATGATTTTTGTAATTGATTGGAATTTAACGCAGTAAGAG
>JAVFBW010177861.1:0-10822 GCA_034783835.1 Mopalia ciliata
AAAAAAAAAAAAAAAAAAAAAAAAAAAAAAAAACACAATAAAAAAAACAAAAAACAGAGAAGACCCCCACCTCCCCTCCCCGAAACGACAACATTAAAACTAGAACAGAACCGTTATATAAAAATAAATATATACATATAAAAAACAACAAATATCCAAACAGAAAGTATTGTGTACAGATGGTTTCTGATGTATTATAGGACACTAATTTATTGTGGCTTATTTTGTTTTTACAGTGATGGAATTCCTAATGACATGGATTCGTTCTGTTTGCCAAAAATGACCGATAGTCCGAATTCCCAGCGTGAAGAAATGGTCAAATCTGATGATCAATGTCAACAGGTGCTTGTTGGTACTGCCCAAAGTCCTCGGCCGTCAGTTCAGAAATCAGTTGGTCGCCTTGGGCGAAAAAGCGGAATACCCGGGCAGAAACTGAAACAAGTTTGTGAAATTCTACACTGTAAGCGGGTTGCCAAGGAATTAGCAGAGCAGAAACGCCAAGAGCACTCTGATCGGAACTGTAATAGCGCTGGAAGCAGCTCGAGCGGAACGATAGGTTGCTTTGAGGAGACAAACTTTGAATCTGTTCCTCCGTCGAGTTATTCCCCTTTTTCTAGCATAAAAAGGCAGACTAAGCAAGTTCCCTTGGCTCATACAGCTAATACTCAGGATGCAGTCAATTTGAGGAAATTGTTAGGAAATCGGGTGCACAAATCAGCAGGGCTACATTCATATGAGACAAAGGGCTGCAATGATTCTAATCGAGTGGCGGCTGATGACACAGTCCTTGATTTATCAGTGAAAAAATACAATGACACATCATATGTATATGGTTATCCAGAGGGTGGACAGGCTCAACAAATTTCTAACACCATGTTCCCTCATACACATACCACAGACATGGATACAGCGGTCTTTGGGATACAGAGTAAGTTGGTAGTAAATATATTTTGAAATATGTATATGTATAAATGACACTGGAAAAGGATGTCTATTTAGTTACATGGTCTAAATTAAGTTTACCAGTAAAATTTTCAGCGGATCTTAATCTCTCGTTTTAACTTTTATTGGCTGCTATACAATACTATCCCCTTTCTCAGATAGCTGATAGACGTTTTGAAAAAAAAATGTGTTTCAATATAGTATTTGTATTTATATAATCTATGGTTTCTTCATCTCATGACTTTTCAATACGCTTGCACATTTTTCTATGAATGTAAATTTTACATCTAAAAAGTAATGCTAAGATCGTGAATGTGTATATGATGGAAACAACCGAGGATAAAAGATCAAAGGACAAATTCTCGTAGACTTTATACAAAACATGGAATGCCTATTCGATTTTTTAAACTCTACTTCCCTGGACATTGATCCTCAAAGCGAGCTTAGCCCGAGATGATCTTTAATTGACACGACAACACAGTAGCACTGATTGTCATGACAATTAAGATGATCTTAATCTAAGGTCGCTTTGTAGAACGGGCTGCACATTACTTCTGATTAACGTTATGAAATATTTACTGATACCATACAGATTCGTTTTCAATAAGAAAAGCAGGTAGTGCTAATCTAAGACTCCTTCATCGTGAAAAGGGGGAGATATTTGATCGTTGATATTTGCTGTTTTATGATATCATTGCAAACACCAGCTGTCGGCCGGGAGTGAGCTTCCTGTTGCCGCCCTGGTACACTCAGGGCTAGGGGCAACATGAAGCCGATCTGCTTATGATGTATATGGTATGGCGTCCTGTAATTGTACTATTTTGTCCTACTTTGTCTTTGTTTTATTGCCATTGGTGTCGAGGGTGGTTTCACCGTCATAAAGCGAAATAACCTTAACTACGAAAATAAACCCCATTTAAACAACAGTCAAACAAACAATCAAAAAACACCATTTTATAACCAGCAAGCACAATTTTGTTTTGAGTGCAGACTACAGAACTGACCCCCATCATCACGTTGGAATTCTCGTAATGAACACCTAGTCTTAACAAAGTTACGGAAACGTCCACCATTTTGAAGATGTGAAAATGTGTAATGTGGGCCAAACAATTTAGATTTAATTAATTTGTTAGTAACTTGCATAGTTATACACGACACCCATACATAGTCCTGGTATATTTGCACAGTTGTAATTTGCTCCATTCAGATTATTCACATTTCACAATGCCCTCAATTGTTGTCTTGCTAGGTTGAATGATTACTTACTCTCCCCTAGATTTTTATGATCAGTTTACGACTGGAACAGTAAAATCGACGAAGCGCTACCTAGTGAACATATACGTTTTTTGACTACCGGTACTGCGTTTCTGGGAGCTATTCCCATACAAACTATTTTATAAGTTTGGCATTAAAATCCAATAAAACAAAAATATTAGACTCAACCTGCTTACTTCGATCTATAAAGAGATATACATAGTTTCCTTATGACGTTGTGAGAGAGGACAGTTGGAGGGAATGCTATTTAACAAGATAGTGGGATTAAGTTCTTATCACGGATTAAACTGTTCTCTCTATGCAATCTCAGCAAAGTTTAAACTTCTACCGTGTGATTAAATTATGTCAAAATAAAGACACCGAATACACATGCGCAAGCTGTACATTTAATCTGGTCAACAAAAAGCACCGTAAACTAATGCAATATGCTCGTTATTCGTTGAATTCATCCAACACAAGGTAACATAGAGATTCATCTAACACAATTTACAGGAACACAATTTACAAGAGGGAACGAGTTCTTTGTTTACAGCATAATAATGTTGGCAAGGGAGATAATTAGTCATGGAAAGGTGGCCACTGGCGTCACAGAATCTGTGATACTGACGCCTTTAAATGACGTCATAAATATTGATTCTGCCTGGCGTTTTACAAATGAGCAAGATCCCCTTTTTGACATTTCGTAACTCTTGCCTGTGCTGAAATAACATTTACGGAAATGACATATTAGTAGAATGTCTTAGCATAGAAAAGCTGTATGCCGATATACATCTCTAAAAGCAATCACACCGGCACAGGGATGTAGATCAATTAAAATTGAAAAATCATCTTATGTTCTAGATAACTTCCTATAACAAAGATTTTTGTTTTGATTTTTCAGATTATGGATCAACGGAAAACGTTTCCAAAACCAACACTATGGATCAACCATCAACAGGTTATACGTATGCCAATGCTGGAGTATCAGTTGTCGTGACAGAAAACAATCATCATTGGACCCCCGCTACGGGCTTGCCCTCACAGTTTTCTGCTCAGTACGTACCTGCGCCACATTCAACAACGGTAACCATGGCACAACGTGCCCCATCCACAAGCGGGTCACTTCTAGACACATCAAGAATGAGAACGCGGACAAGAAAGCAGATAGCAAGAAAACCACCAGTCAACGAAGGAATGAAGTTAATAAATGAAAACAGCTTATATCCAGGCGTTTACACAAGTACCTTCAAACTGCCAGGAAGTCGCCGTGGGCGCCGAAGTACAGCTGCCAAGCAAGCAGCAGCCCAGTTAAGTGCTGCAAAAAATAGTGGCGTTTCTGCTCAAAATGCACCTGGTGGAAGCCACCAAAACGCTGTAATGCCGCTTCAAGAACCTGTTGGGAGTCAGCAATCATACATGATGCTATGCCCCCAAGTAGCCGTTTCTTCCGTTCTGGTCAAAACTCCACGGAAACGTGGCCGTCCGCCTAAGCGACCAAACATTAGCCAGTTACAACAGGCTCTTGGTCAACCAACACTTCCAGCACCCGTGGTTCTACCCCAGTCACAGATGCAAATTTCCCTACCGGGTGGCGGCGCACCCGGTTTCATTAGCTCGGACAATGGAGCAGTGTCATACCTTTACAAACCTCAAACGGAACAATCGCAAATGACACTACAAAATCCACAGTCTCTCGTCAATAATGACACTAACTCCGGTCAAGTTCATAGCCATGCACAACTAATGAATATACTCAATCACGCGACCTCCATTAATGCCTGTAATCCCATCTTTGTTCCCAACTCCTCTCTACAATCTGGCATACCTACGGCACTCCCTACTAATGCGTCAGGGATGATAACCCTACCTCTACAACAGTTGCAGGCGGAAGGTGCGCAGTTGATACAACCTTCTCAGGCAAATGTCCAAGCACCGGTGTTTATTAAAAAAGAGATGAGCCCTGAAATTCCGGAGATGCAAAGTCATGTTCTACACGAAGCCCAGGCTCAACCAAATTTGGATAAGAATTTTGACACAAATGTCAAAGAAGAAGACACGAAAGGAGTATTCCAAGAAATGATACTATCTCCACAAGCCTTAGTTAGTGTCAAACCCAAGCCTAAACTTACGACAGCGGAAATGATTCGCTTAAATTCTAACTTTTACTGTGGCTCTTTCAAAATTAGGCCCCAGAAGCCCGCCACAACTTCTGGCCATGGCGTGCCGTTGAAACGTGGCAGAGGAAGACCCAAACTTAATGTGTTTGAATGCAATCGCCAAAAGGAAACAAAAGAAAGTCAGTTAAAAATGTACCAGGAACTTTTCCACTGTAAAATTTGCAACGAGATTGTATCATCTGTGGATCGCTTTTCGCATCAAAGAAAACATGTTGGGGTCAAGTTAAGATGTACGACATGTGGCGTTGAGTATCAGGATTCGAGATCTGTAGATGTTTTAGCAAAGGACGACCAGGTGGCTCAATGCTCACAATGCAGGAAAATATTTGGTAGTGATATAACGGTAAAAGTTGAGGGATTTGCCGATGCTGTCGAAGAGGAGCCGGATTCCTCAGTCATTGATACTTATGAGGATGCTGAGGAGAATCAGACTTTAGATAATCTGTCAGAGTTGACTTCACCAGACGAGGTACCATGCTCAGACGATACATGTCATGTTTGTAGTAAGATTTGTAGCACAGCAGCTGAACTCGCGCGCCATCTTGAACAGCATCCGGACCCTTCGCTAACGTGCAATGAAGATGATTGCCTAATAACGTTTAGAAACAGCAGTGAGTTAAGACGTCACAGAAAACACATCCACGGTAAAGGCAGAGAACATATATGTGAATACGATGGCTGCGATAAAAAATTTCTGAAAAACTTTCATCTTCAGGAGCATATCCGCGTTAAACATTTCAATATTAAAGCGTTTAAATGTCACTGGCCAGGCTGCCGGAAAGAGTTTGCTGGCATTCGCCACCTCAAGGTACATATGCTTATCCATAAAAATGAAAAACCTTTGAAGTGTGATTTTTGTGATTACCGCTGTCGCCAGCGCAATGCTCTAAACTGGCACATGCGCAGGCACACAGATGTGTCATTCACGGGTACAGAGGACGGGGGAAGTTCAGAGGACGAACAGGACGACCCGGAAATGGTTATAGATATGAGCTTACAGGAAGATAATTGTTCTATAGAAGAGCTAAGCCCGATGGCCACAGAGCGGGAAAACGGAGAAATTGAATCCGAGCATGGTTCGTACTCCGAATTTAGTCCAGTTAATGACTCAAACATCGTTGAAAATGATTCAGTGGAAATTCTTGAAGCTGAATAAAGGAAAATTATAATTTATGAAATTTTGAAAGCAATTTAACTGGGTTTCTTGAAATGGCTCACATATTTAGAGACATGTAGTGCTGAAGGCAGTTACTGGATGCCGACATTTTTTGTTTTTACAGACTTTTAAATAAAAATTAATCAAATACAAGTTAAATAAGACCAAATAAACTCTTGAAGCTGTATTTGAATCGACGTTTGTTATAAATGTCATTGCGGTTTAATACAATGTCAGTTTTCTATTGAATTTTCATTTCGTTTTTAAATTGTGCAAGTGTTGTGATGGGAAATGAAATACGAATTTATGTTTTTTTTTAAATCTCAAATGATCCATTAGTGAATTATTTTGTATTCATTATAGCAATTAATTGAATCACTAACTACTGTATTAAGTATTAGTACAGGCCGGGCATATGCAATATTATCTAAATACAAATATAAATTAACATTTAAATCATTATAATAAATTTAAATGGCAATATTGTTTGATTTTTTTATATTCCAATTGAAGTGTTAAATCCATTTTAATGTTTGTGTATTGTAGTAAATTTATTTTATTTAGTTTAATTCATTTTGTGATATCGGAGACATATTTTTGTGATTGTATTTGCTTTAAGAAAAATTTGATTTTTTTTGTAAGTAAATACATGGGTTTTTGTAAAATCATTCGGAAATGTGGCAACGACATTTCAAGCTCAACTGTTTTTCAAATTATGTATACATTTGTCCTTTTAAATTTGAAAATGTGTTTGATTATGATACCTTTCCTTGATGATTAACAGAGATAAAACTTTTTCGACTGAACTCTTTCAGCTCATGTTTGTTTTATTAAATTACTGTGCATTCTGCTTCATTGATTGACCGGGTGCTGCAAAAAATATTTATCTTTAAGACGTTAACGAAATCAATTTTTTCTATTTCATTTTTACATTTCAGCGTTGAGTATTTCTTTATGTTTTCCTAAAAACACCTAAGACGTACCTCCGTTCTTCATCAAATCTGCGATAAAAGTTTAAAATATCAGATTTCAAAGACAATAAAAATATTGCAATGCCGAATCATCGGGATAAGCATCGATTTATTCGTACAGTGTCGTCATAAATCGTTAAATGACCCAATTGTCTTAGCGGAGTTAGTAATTCGCGTGTGTAAAATTGTGACTTTTTATTGCATAATCTTCTGTTGAAAGCTGTTACATTTAGTTCTCCTAGTTATTGCTCATACTTGGATTTAGTACTTTCAGAAAGTTAATGAAGTGGGGTTTAAAACTTGTTGCTTTTTGTCTTGTGAAAAAGTGAAAATGAACACTATGTTGTTATTTATGGGATAACACTTGCTTAGTGTGAGCAGATTTTAGCTCAGAAAGTGTTGCTGGTTAAAACAAGTCCGGGATTCGAACCAACGGCCCTCGGAGTCAGGCACTTGTCTGTCTTTTTGTGCCGAGGTGGTAGCTTTTTTCATCCAGTGGAGTAGCATAAACTCAAATGGATGATATATTGTTCCAGTCTTATCGAACACACAATCAGATACATAATGCGGTAAATCATTCTACAAATAAATCGATACTTATTGAGCTTCTGTTTTAATATCAACTTTTGACTACTTTCCCCCAATGTGTTGTGTGTGGAATCCGTATCTGCCCCGTTTGATAGATTCGAATATGAATTTCGATTTTATCATTCAAATCAAGAAAAAAATAGTTCAGACTTAAATTATCAAGTAACATAACGATACCACAACAGAAGATGCAAATATGTTGTCTCTCTGTCTTGTTATTAAACTCCCGTTAAGGACCGCGATTCGGTCACCAGCTACCAAAATAGTGCAAATCAGTCTCCGGTGACCCAGACTCTTTTCGCGTTAGCATTGACCCGGTACGAGAGTCTGAAATCAGTTCAGCCAATAAATTTGAACAATAACTGGCCGCCATATGGCCTTGTAATTGTACAGTTGTTTTTTTGTTTGTTAATCTGTATATATTTCCAACATAATGTCCAAACCTATGTATGTACTTACAAATATATTAATTTGGGCCTTATAATCGAAAATATTCAGTCTGTTATTTAACACACAAGAAAGTCAACTACACGCTAACTGACCCATTTTACATTCTTTTTTTAAATTTCTTGGCTTCAAAGCTAACAGACTCTCGTACCGTGAAAAGTGAAGTTTGGACCATGTGAGATAGGGTTTACCGACCAATATGAATTTAGGGTAAGAGTTCAACTTCATCGGCTCAGGCGCCTTCTGTCTCAATAAAGATAAACACAATTCGAATGGATATATGCCAGCTTTTATTGTTATTTAATCAGCCACCAGAGGGTGCTGATGTTATCCTGCATTGAAAGTTTTACCAAAAAATCCGATCGGTAGGTTGACTCGATAAAAAACAACGATGAACCTTCGTAAATTTGTCTTGTTCATCGTTTTTTTTTTCGAGGTAGAATGACGTTTAAGTAAATATGTTCGATATGCCTTTTAGAACTACGAACAGGGTCGGGTTGAATTCGTTAACTTCCATGACGTTGTTTTGTTCACTGGTATTATTTTTCTATCGCATTACGTTTAAGTGAACATGTTGGAGAAACTCAGGTCTTTTTAACAATGAGTGAGGGTTGAATTGAAAGGTGCCTTCTACTGATAGTTTAATAATCGGATATTCCGGGAGATTTTTCTTATATATTAAGAATTGTATAGGATATTTTGTGTCAATTCAATGAGACGTGCCATTTGTTTGTTTCCGTATTAAATTGCTTTACAAATCATGATCTCATTTAATCTTTCTGTGTTTTCTTTTCCAACACATAGCCCAATAAACCTGGAATTCACATTAACGGACCAGTTGCGCGAATGACTATTATTCGCTAACACCATAAGAACTCGCTAATAGCAGGTCAAATTAGATCTTCATCATAGTGTGACTTCATGGAATAAAGGATTTAATTTAACAACGCTCCGAGCAACCGGTCCCAGATTGGTTGCCTGGTTTTCATGGTGGCTACCTGTTGCTCTTATTAAAATCTAGCTGTGTGTATCAAAAAACATCTTTATGCCATTTTATCAATTTAAAGAAATAAATTGCATTTTATGAAACCTTAGGGTAAGGAACAAATATTTAATACTAAAAGCGTTTTATTTGCATATATATATGTTGTGGGTTAGTAAGTGTCGAACTAAACGCGAATCTGATAACGTGTCCCAGCTGACAGTATAAGTATACAGCGGCATCCACGAGTTTCGTAGTAACAAAAGTTGTCGCCCTTTGAACATTGTATCCATGGTTAATATTTGCGAGGTTACTTTATCGCAAATCCCAAAATTCCGCAACGCCCTA
The DNA here is from genome assembly GCA_034783835.1 of Mopalia ciliata. Lineage (NCBI taxonomy): Eukaryota > Metazoa > Mollusca > Polyplacophora > Chitonida > Mopaliidae > Mopalia > Mopalia ciliata. The sequence goes on from JAVFBW010177861.1 coordinate 8,866, forward strand.
TTATTTCTGTTCTAAGTCATGTAAATGTACAACTTGGACGATTCGTTCAGAAAATAACAACAACTGATAGCAAATTGACAGCAGCATACCCTTTTTCATAAATTATTTTCGTCAGAATAAGGCTTTTAAGCAGAAGCGGGAAAGATAATGGCGTGAAAGGGTAATTTGCTGTCTAGGAGGTAGAATTCAAGAGGCTTTGATAGACGTTGAGAGAAAAAAAAAAAAAGAAATGAAAAAAAAAAAAAAAAACCAATAAACATTTTTTTTAAATCGATTCCTTTTTAATGGAAAAAAGAGAGTCGATATAGCTCCCTATACCGACTAAAAAAAGACAAGAGCTAAATAAGGTAAGCCTTCCATATAATTTATTTTAGGTTGCAAACCGTTTCTCACTCTGGGAGTATGGACAGAAAATTCTTTCAGATTATCGAAAAAATAAATAAAACTGCGTGACCATACACTATGACTTAATCAGATCGCAGGAAACAGTTAAAATGTCCACTTTGGGTAATATTTTTGAAATAGTTTTTTAAAAAATTTTCTGCCAATCATTTTCTTCGCGCTAAAAAACTTACATACGTCTATATAAGGAAATTTGATATGTTTGTAGATTTGAACAGATAAATATATATAAAATCGATTTCTCTGGTACAGATATGCTAAATAGTAAAATTCGCGGAATCATCTCATGTTCTAGTTAAACTCTGACAGAAAATATTCTAAATAAATCGTTATCTTGTGTTGTAATAGGTGAATACATATATGTCTCCAATCATTATAAAAGCTAAATGTTGAATACCACCACGAAAGGTTCGCGAAAATATGTTCTTCGTTGTAGGTGGATCACGCCAATAAGCTATACACCAGCACTCCTTCTCCACTGTGATGTACTGTATTTGTGGTTATTCAAAGTTGCACAAATTCAACAAAGACTGGATGAAATGATTTTCAGCACTTCAGAATACTTTACAAATTGTTCATCTTTCACCAAACGCGACATTTCTTTGTGGGATTCATATATGACGTCTGTGGGCAACTGAATACATCCGAAAACTCTTCAGAATTGTGCAAGGAACCAATCACCCTGCAAAAAAAAAAATAAAATAATAATAATAATGAAAAAAAACAAACATCATTTTTATACAATTAAAATATAAGGATTTTCTTCTCCAATTTTGTTTCCTTAGACAAATTAGCTTATGGCCTCGGTTAAGTGATAAGCGTGTCCGCCTACTGATCCTACTTCGATGTCCAGCTCACTGGTTCGAGTTCGTTTGTCGATTTCAGGTATACTGATCACGAGAAGTCATTTTGAATAGGTTTAGGTTCCTTACCAGTTTTCTACAGTATTTAATTAAGTCACAATTAGAGTATAGATATTTTGTTGTGATATTAGTGAAAAAGCAAAATTGTTATATTGCATGATAAGTATTACTGCTGTAATACCTCGTTTCAGAAATAAACACAGATATTTAAAACAGGAGAACCAGAATAAAGTTTAGATAAGTTACCGGTATCTTCCAGGACTGTGCACTCCAGTGAGAATTCTCTCGATGGCGTTCTCCCGTCTCATTGTGCTGCACCAGATCTAAGGAGAAAATAATGTGCCTTCATTGTGCTTTGGTGGATTTTATTTACTTAATGTAGTAAGCTAATAAAACGCTTGGTGTGTGGTCAACGGCATTTATATGTAAGAAGTAAAACATTAGATATGTGACATTGTAATTGTTAGCGAACAAATGTTAGCAACAAATGTTTCTCGTCATTGTTCTAAAGGTCAAATGTTCCTTAGAAGAATTGTGCTCAAATTCCAATGCTCATTCTTGTTTTATTAAAAATTATAAAAAAAACAACTACATTATTAATTTACTAAATAGCTAACTTTTTAGTAAATTTATAGTTTCATTTAAGATATTTATTAGCTTTTGTTTCGCTCAGGTGTTAATTTCGCACTAAT
>JAVFBW010177871.1:0-10820 GCA_034783835.1 Mopalia ciliata
GAAGATACAGGCATATATATCGAAACGTTGTGTTCTATCACAAAACAAGAAGTGGTTATCCAGAAATTGTATAATTACGACATCTGTCTTTCTGCTTGTCATATGGACTGTCAACAACGCCCTCCGCTGAATTTTAACCAATCACCTATCAGCTCTATCGAAAATGCAAATAACTTCTACTTCCGCTGTAACATCACGCAGAGGCATTTATTTTCCGGATGCATATTTGTGCTTCCTCGCGCCAGACAAGTTGGGACCAGTTATTGTTTCCGCTCATTTGCTTTTGTTCTGGGAAACCCTTGACTCTGTGCTATAAACTGATGGCTGGTCTGGATTGAACAAAAGCTTTCTCTTCCTTTACGTTATTAGTCTTAAGTGCCAATATAAGCGCAAGAAATGGCATTAACATGGGGGGTTGGCTGTAGTTTACACAAGGCTCAAGTGGGAATTGGTGAAGGGTGAAAGTGGGCAAGTTTCAGGAAACTGAGATCTGAGGATTTCAATAAATAAATTGTATTTGTCGTTGATTAAACTATTCGAATATACTCACCTATGTAGCTCAACACTCACGAAGTAGCGAACGGATATATATTACCTGTACCAACTACAATCACGTATATATTTTGCAAATTTATAACAAAAAATAATAAAGTACGCCTTTTTTTCGTTGCATTTCAAAATAAATATATATTCGTACATAGGGCAAGTGGTCTGCTTTAGTTCCACACGAACTTGGACGCCCGTATCATATGGGTATAGGTTTTGATTGAAGTACACCTAAAATAGTAAGGTACACACCATTGGGCTGAACGTATTTTATTCCCAGTACATGATATTACAGAACACGTTACCAACAGGCGGTCAACATTTCTCGTCATTGTCTTGTTATTACTTGTCGAGATTTTAACAAAAATGTGCTTCTGAAGCTGATATTCATTTTATTATCAAGCAAGTTTAAAGTGTCTAAAATGGATTTAACGGAAGATAATAGAAATCATGTATTGTTACGAATGGTATTGCGCAGGGTGAAACACTACGGAAATTTCGTATTACGGTGCTAAACGTGTTATGATCGGTAGTTTCCTGTATCCAGAATTGTTATTTGCAATTCTATTCTGAAACACTCCAATGGGAAAGAATTCTGGAGTATTTGCACAGCCAACTACTCACGGGAAGCTACTAATTTTGTCTTATGTTATAATTACTTCCACGCAGTACCATTAATATTTCAGTAGCTGTAATCAGCGATTGGGTCTCTGTAGAGTTTCTACCTTTGAAGTGCACCAACTCCTGACCATTTTTTCCAATTATATTCATTACCACCAACGCAGTAGCGCTGACTCATTAGCTGAATTAAATTAGGTTTATAATGCCAGACTAATCAAAATGTTCTAAAAACGTCTGAGGCGGTAGCTCGAATAGCTTTTAAATTTAATAGCCGGTAAATGGCGCCTCACCACACAACAAGACAAATGGAGTCCACAAACACAAATCATTTATTGGTGTGGAAAATATAAATGGCATTTGTCAGAATGACGTTGCCCTGTGTTTTGGGTCAGTAGTCTTCACAGGTATCAATGGGTAAAGTTATAACGTTTTCATGTCAATAAGACAGGTTTTATAACTGTCGTGTGTAGTTTTTAATGTATAATGTAGTTGAAATATATTGTAGTATAAGCTTAATAAATTATGACAATTAGCAAGCTATGATTTAAAGACCAGGAGTGATTTGAATTGGCCTTGACGAAAGATGCTTGAATGCTATAGAAATAGCCAGCTTAAAAAGGTAAAGGTTCTTTTGAAACCAGTATTCAATAATCGTTTTAGAACATGGAACTGGATTTATCTTCATCAGCGTATCTAGCACAGGAGACCTTGGTATTTGCCACTGGAGCAATCGGTTCCTCATATGGAGTAAATTGTGCTGGGACCAGTTTCACAGAGATCACATCCTACTCGCTTTCGTTGAGAACTTGACTCTTAAGGTTATAACGGTACATTTTATATTTACTTTAAATGGAAGATAATTTAAATGAGCAGGGGTGACCATCTAACCATCCCGCACTTTTCAGAGAAACAGTACCGCAACACCAATTGTCTCTGCGCAAAAGGCTAGTGATTTACACAGCTTGTCCATTGTTACACAAAAAAGGGATATCGCCTTTGCCTACTTATCCGGGGTTCAATACGAAGATTTCGGTTTATTACGTTATGACATTACAGTGACATCACTTAACGTAGTCGCTCAACGACAAGGTGGTGCGAAACTGCGAACTCCTGATTACATAAAGAATAAAAACCTTTCTGGTCCAAAATTGACAACAATACATAGATAATGCTTGAAGTGAAGAACGGTTGCGTCAAAATAAAATTTATCTTAGATCGTCTACAACCTTTAAATGAATATATAATATATCGAAACGCCACCATAGCTATTGTATTTATTATATGTTAGGACATAATTTACAAGTAACATCTGACAAGAATACACCTCAAATAAAAAGCTACTATCTTTTCTCGTTCACTTGATATAAACAAGCTACTCTCTTTTGTAGTTCACTTGATACAGTTTTCTTTTTGAACAGATCGAGTGGACGGAGTATCTGTGCTTTTGAATGAACCATTATGGTTTCACCATGAACAACTGAACTATTAATAACATAGACATAAATTGCTGAGCATGTAACCACCGTAATAACATGTAAATACCGTGTGATTAATTAGTTGTGAATGATACCCCTAGAAAACCATGTGAATACCGAGTGTTTAATTGGACGTGAATAAAAACACACTTAAACCATGTAAATATAACGTGAATGGAACTGCCAAAAAATTATGTGATTACCACAGGATTAATTTTTGGTAAATGTAGCTAATGTAAAACCATGTGAGTACCACCTGTGTATTTTCCCGCAAATAGAACCAAAGCCAATCATGTAAATACTCAGGTATCAAGTACCTGCGAAAACCGCTCAACGCCCGTTCACAGTACATATACATTTGGTAAAATCTCTTCTGATCTTAGAATAAGTTCGCTGTTATCAGCATCGGATGTGACGCATGTCGGAACACTGATCGGCCATTTGCGTACTGTAAATAATCACGGGCGATATATGGGTCAGATGGACATTATAATGAAATTACTTACAGAGGACAACATTTTATTATTTGCAACAAGTCATACGTAAAAATCATATTTGGTTAAAAGGTAAATTTTACTCGAGAAACGGGCTTGTTTGATGTGGGTTTTTTTCTATGCAAATCCACGGAGTTTACCATTGTTCTTTGGTTAAATTTTACGCTTGCGCACAAAACATCGAATGGTTAACATTTTACACGTTTTCGAGTAATACTATTGTTTCCATTCACCTCCGACATGTTCCGACATGGAGGGGACTGTGTATCAGCCATCTTGGTTATACTAGTTATAAAAGCAGATGGACTGTTGGGACTTCCAGTTATGACCCCAGCGGGCTTTGTTGCTGCTTGAAATATGTTCCCTTTAGTTCATGCTAAAGACGTTTAAACGTTTAATGTAGGACCGACATCATGTGGTATTATTACGTTTTAAAGACGTGTTAAATTTTTTGTGTACATCTCGTAAAATATCCAAGTGTTAAAGACGTGTACAATTCCCGTGGAAATCATCATGTCACATTTATTTGCATATGCCACGTTGCAAAATCTCGTCTTTCACTCGCGATTGCCTTCATTTTTGCCCACTGTGTGGTTGATAGAGAAAGTTTTAGATTATGTACCAGCGGTAAGATAAGAGGACAGCTCAGTTCCTCTAGAACTATTCGTTTATGTTAACCGACTACGATATTTAGGCTGTTTCCGTTTTAGCATGTTAAGTGTCTGCGAAGTTTTCAGAAAAACAAAAGCTAATACACAAAACAGATTTTGATACAGCTACACTGTTATATACAATATAAAATTAATATGAGAGCTTGTTAGGTAATTGGTTTCTGAAGGCTCCCTTCGCTTGAATGATGTGCGCCATTACTAGGTATGTAGCCATTACTATGCCCATTACCTTTATGTTTTCAAATACGCAAATACTCAATACTCAAAATAAGGTATAATAAACAACATTGGCATTACTCATTGATAAAAAAGGGTTAAACAGAAAACAAAATTGACCCTATTGCACAAACGAAAATTAAAAATAATAAGATACGAGAAATAGTTTAAAAAAATAAATAAATAAAAAATAAAAAAAATAGACGGTGCCGTTGACGCAAAAATACGTTACTACATATTTTTACGGCAACATCGGTTGAATCTGTGGCATCTTAATAAAAAATTCGACACAGTCTGAAACACCTTGTTTCGTGTCTGGATTTAGAATAGTCTACAATGAGGTATTAAATATACTAACTTTTCTTGGTTCACTATATAACATAATAATACACCTGGCATCGTTGACAGTCACAAATAAAATGAGAGATACTGCCATCAACATGACATACATCGCACAAACCTGTTGGATGTGTTTTGAATCTGTGTAGTTCACATGAATGTCTCAAAACTTCGGTGGAAAATAAAGTTCCACAAGGGCGAGGCCCCAACACTGGCTGGATTACTAGTAGGGACGGGTTAAAATTATAATCCAACCGTACGCGGGTTACGTGCCGTGCGCAAATACACATAATAAGGAACACTTCTCAACGGTATTGAGACAACTATGACCGCTTTGTTAATCGTCGTCCCGACTCCCTCCCTTCACAGACTCTCACTGTACGAGCGTATCGACAGCTAAAATCCAGGGTAGTTGTCCATTTCTTACCTCTTCTACCCACAGGAAACCGTACGAACATTGTACATAGGTGTTGAGACATGTAAAATGTTACATACAATAGGTGGACATTTTTGCACCGAAAACAGAGATAAGATTTGTGGAGCAGACACGAAATCTTAGAAAATAACAACACTGCTTGGTTTAAAATCGTAACTAAACTGCAACTACAAAGCGAGCGTATATGAAACATGCGATGGGGCCTTACAGAAAAGAGCCAAACTCGGAAAGCAACAAAAACGGTACCGTTTGGCCCTTTTAGAAAAATCATCCTTATATCGATAGAAAATCTTATCCTATTTTGATATTGCACAATTTAAGAGTTGTTGAACTGTATTTCCCGAAAACCAGAGCGAGTATTTCATTAAACTTTACCAGTGACATTACAGACGCTTATTTTCGGTAGATTTTGCGGAGATATTGGCAATAGATGTGGACTAAGAGTGAAATCGTCACCTTGACTTTGTAATAACTAAAAGAAAAGGTTTTAAAAAATAGAGTTACATGAACATAAGAAGTTTGACATCAGTTATTTTGGAGATGAAGTATTATCTTATATTTAATGTATATTTGAAAGGAGTAACAGCACTTTGCGCAATGGATGGATGTGTCTATGTTCAAATATATATGCAAATAATGCAACCACATATATAATGGTTTAGTTATCTCTTTGCAATAAAATCCTTAACTAACTATTCAACATCCTATTTAAATACTATTCGTGTAAGGTCAACCTATTTATATACTCGATCCAAACGTTTGTGCTAAATGTAAATGTATAACACTATTTCCAAAGAGTAATGTGTAAACTCGTTTGTGTAAGAAATATCTTTAACTCTAAAAAAAAGTCTGAAAATACCTTTGTAGTATTGCAAATTAAATCTACTACAAATATCTACATAATAAAACTTCAAGACACTCAAAGAAGTTTTCTAATTATCAAATTCTTACATGAATGGAATGAAACCTGTCCGAACCAATCAAATGATTTTTGTTTGTATTATTTTATATTAATATGAAGGTAGACGAATCTGATCAGCTATTCATATTTATCTCGCAACCAGAAAATTGGCTCCATTAATGTTTTCTTTCTTGGATCATCCCCCGTCGGGGAGGTGGTGGGCCGCTTAACACCAGCCGGCCCTGTAAAATACTCCCCTGGCTTCCTCAGGCAATTGTAAGAGGTGAGAAAAGAGGCAACTTGTTGGCTGTAAGTTGCATCCCGTGTCGGAGGAGAATGAGATCCTGGTGACTGAGGGGCAGTTTGGCTGGCAAAAGAGTGCTGCATAGCCATTCTGCTCCAACACGTCACTTTGGCTCAATATTCGCCTAGACAGGTGGTCAGATTGGCCTGATCTGATCAATCGGCCGGTCACGTCGAGCCCTGCAATGATCAATTATTAATTCCAGCGTAATTAATTAAATCAAAGCTTAACAATAGTAAAAAAAATATTTTATAGGTTATTACATCCGACCTTTAACTTTTAGATCATTGCAGAAGGCGGTGGCTCATGGGTCAATTAAGTGGGAAACACGGAATGGATTCTTTGGTTCTGCTTGGGAACAATTCCCCCGTTATCAGAACAAAATTATTATTTAGTTTCCCGTTTAAGTATACCACCCATGGAACCCTCGTTATCTGCCTCAGCTGGCCACCACAGAGGGGATCTCGCCCTTGTTGGCACTCCGTGGAGGGTGGGGGGACATGGGTGGTGAAACTTACTACGCCCTAAAATGGCATCCCCTCGTAACCCAACAAAAAAAGAAAGGTAAACAATATAGACATAAACATAAACGAAAAAACAAAAGATAATTGACCAAGATTCCTAGTAATTAATAGCCAAATTGAAAATAAGCCAATAATAAAATATCGCCATTTGCGTTGAATAAGACACTAATAGCTACGGCAGGAACAGTTAAAAAAAGTAACAAAAATGAGGTCTGGTTTGAATGCACCAGACAGCAACAGGCAATCAATCTACTTAAACTAAAAACAATTTTGGAGTTGCCTGTATCCGTTACACCTCATAGATCACTGAACAACAGTAAGGGGTCATGCGAGACAGAGGTCAAGATCTCTCTGATCTATCAGAAGAAGAGATTTGCACCAGCTCAATTATCAAGGTATAGCTAACGTTAAGCGCTTTACAACAAAAAGGGATGGTAAAATTATAAAACCTAATACATATTTAATTACATTTGATTCAACTGCAGTGACGGACCACATCTACATTGGTCCTTATAAGATGACGGTATATACCTTCATCCCCAACCCAACACGGTGCTTCGAATGTCAGAAGTTCGGACACGGAAAGAACCAGTGTAGCTGTGGTGTGATTTGCTTTCGCTTCTGTAAAGCAGGCCATGAGGGCTTCGATTGTCAATGCCATGTGGGTGAAATACCCCTAAACACAGCGCAAAACACAAATCAATGCTATATAGAGACTCTCTGTGTCATACTGTTTATAAAGCTATTGTGGAATATTATTGATCAGGGCTGAAATATTAAAAATTATAAATTTTAGACCAATTTGTTATTTCTTTTTGAATTGTTTCTTTTACATTTCATTTATTTTAGAACATAACTTTTCAAACATAAAAACAGAATTTCAATGATGTCTGATTATTACAGCCAGTACTATGTTAATGGAGACCAGAAAGATCAATGAATATCACTGAAAGTATCATTGCTAGTAAACATATTCATATTTCATCATGCTAATAGTTCGTTTGTTTATTTGATTGGGTTTAACGTCGTACTCATGTGTATTTCACTTATATGACAACGTGCCAGCCCAAAGGGTGAAGGAAACTACCCTCGACACCACTGGCAACAAGACAAGACTGCACAATACAGGACAACAACAGGACGCAATACAGACATCACAGATCGGGTTCCTGTTCCCCATTATCTCTGAGAGCCCCAGGGCAACATGAAGTTCCCCCCAACCACTTGCTCCTGCTAATAGAGTTATTGTGTTGTTATCACTTTATTGCATAGCGGGAGGAGTTTACACTGCCTGACTGTTCAAAGCCTTGATAGGAAACAAGAAGCCGATTTGTCCCTACTTTTGTGTCCTCTGAAGGTTACGGATTATGTTTCTTTATCTTTTCTATGGCATGATACTCTATCACCAAGAACAGCCTTTAGTTTGAAGATGTGAAGACTAAAGAATTCCGTCCAGGAAAGTCTTGGCCTATCCGCCATGTAAGCTAAACCTAACCCTAACACTAAAGCCGACGCTGAAATTCACGTCATATCTTACATGACGGACTGACTTATGTCTTTGTTGTTGATTGATTTTTGTTAAAAAAAATGTCCCTACGGTTTAAAGATACTTGTTTAATTTTGACTCAAATGTGCGCAAAACATTTGATTTCCAGAAACCCAGGCTGTATGTTCGTGTAACATATTTAGCGCAGGTTTAAGGGAGTGTATCCAGTTATCGTTTGATGCTTCAATTGTTTATTTGAGAAAACGACCGATACGGCCACACACATACTCGGTCTCCGACTTCGGCAATCTCCGGCAAGATTAACCACAGACAGAAAGATCTCTGCAGCCTGTACATTATGGTAGCGAGGGATTATAATGTTTCGTTAAATGTGGCTCAGGTCTAGGCAAAAATTGTTCCTGTGAGCATTTCCTTTGATTTGCTTGACTGGTGGCCTGTGATATGTTGTTTTAGTTTTCAAATTCAGACCCAGTTTATACATTCATATAATAACTAATGAACTTGATCACAATTGTGACGGACCTCCTATTGGCGCATTGATCATGTATTATACATGGGGAGGGGAGATTTGACTGGTACGTAAACAGTTCGCTTTAACTGTAAAATAAACTATGGGCTTCAATCTATTGTGTATCAATTGCTGCATGTTGGTCGATTATTTAAAACGTCCTAGGTTTCAAACAGCTTTATAATATAAATTGTATTTATTTAAATGCATTTACAGTTCTTTTTCATGTTTATACAAAATTTTAAACATTAAATACATCGGTATCAAAAGAAACTAAAAACAATGTGGTGAATATTCATTTCAAACTTATTGGTAATGCAAGAGAATTGTCTTGTCTTTGCAATGTATGCAGCGGAAGTATCGTAATGTTTGGTTGAATGACAAACAGAAGGAGCGCTGTTTTTGATGTTGAGTTATTTATTCTTACCGACAAACATGCCATTTATATTCTAATTACAAGTGCTGATTGTCGGCAAAAGCTCATGCACTTATTATATACATTCATATTCATTCATACCTATATAACACCAGGAGCAAATGGGAAGTTATTCCTTGGGGAGACAAAATACATAAAGGTAATAATCTCCATTAAATGTTTAAAATCATAATCTTTGTGTATGACTGGACTATAATAAACAAGGGTTCAGCGGTGTTTGATGACACAAATATATACCCGTCAGACATTGTTAAAGAAAGTATTTAAATAGCTTGGGCAGATATACCAAACTGCACACGATGGAAAAAATGCACAATGCACAGAAGAGTATGGCAGAGATTTAATTACCCCGTACCGCGCAATCGTATTCTAGCGAGATTTTCTATAATGAACGATACTAAGACAACTCTCATGCCAGGCCATCGCGCATTAATTTCACCCAATATTTGGGGCGCCCTATCAGCCATAGACCAGCCAATGAAAAGACGTGAAAAACAAGATGGCCCGGGTGTATCTTAGAGTCAATGTCTTGACGTAGGAAGTAGAATTGATTATATTTTAGAATGCGTACGGTTCTGCAAGGGAAATGAAATATGAGAGTCACGCGTCAGCAAACACACACAAAAAAAAAAAAACGCTTTGAACACCGATGGTTTCCTACATCGTCGTTTACAAAAAAAACACCAATGAGAAAACGACCGTTAACTGGATACAGTCCCTTAACGATGTGATAAGGATTGTAAAGTGATGGAAAATCGACATCAAAATTTATATCAAGAAAGGATCATGTTAGCTATGTTAAAGATAATTTTGCTTTTTTGAACGTAAAGCCATTGAAAATATAACTTTCGCTAAAGTTAATTTAGAAGCTTAAATAAATTGTTCCCAAAATCTCTATTGCTTCAATCAATCATCTTACAGAGGGATACACTTTCTTGTTGGAAATAAATCTTGAAGGTTTCTTTTATACTTTTGATATTTTGATTTCAGGTCAGATAAAATAAACATAAGAATCAACCGTTAAGATTGTGTTGTCGAGTCCTACAAGGTGAATGACAGATCGATGATATATATATATATATATATAAATCTTTCAAAAATAGTGTACTATGGCTTTATTACCTGTGAATAATATGACTTGTGCAAATCGTAAACCAGGAGGAACAATTTACATTTCATCTTACATGACGGACAAACACAAAAAATTAAAGTACATACAGAAATATTATCTTTAACTACACCCAAATGGCACATTCCCAATTTTGGCCAAGTGAAATGACCACGGTCAATTTTTTTGCTAGACACTACTGTCTACAGTCGCTGTGTTTTCCAACAGCTTTAATGAAGTATATCAGAAACCTGGTAATTCATCAAAGACATGGATATAGTTTAATTACAGCACTGACCAAATAGACCGATACGCTAAAAAATTCAACTCTTTGGCCATGATTTCCACTGATAAGTTTGTTCTAATATAATAGAACATATAATAGATCATAATAATGACTGAAGTAGAAAGAACAGTTATTGAAGATACACTAGTGTTAGCAAAACCTGAAGACTTTAATATGATTCAGCAGAAATTAAGCTCCTCCCATCCCCAATTGAACTTTACTAGGGAAGAATTCACTGGTAAAGTTCATTTCTTAGATATAATTATTGGCTGTTTTTCTACATCAGTCTTCCGTAAATTCACTAATACAGGGCAGTTTGTACACTTTGATAGTTTTGAGCCATGGTATATGAAAGTAGCTTGGGTTAGATCTCTTGTTACTCGAGCATATAAAATATGTTCTGACTCTGAATTATTCAAAATTGAAGTAAACACAATTAGGAAATTTC
>JAVFBW010177882.1:0-10819 GCA_034783835.1 Mopalia ciliata
TTTACGAGGTTTCCTCCCGGTTTTCCACCGTAATAAGACTGTGTATAGTGTGAAATGGACAATCCGTCGTCATATAAACAGTCAAACAAACAAACAAACAATGTTTATAGATTTTTTACAGACTCAAGTTCAGATAATTTTTAATAAAGAATTACAATATAATAGCTCTTCTATTTGTGAATTGATCATTATCTGTTTGTCAATCAGTTGAAAGGAGCTGACTGTTGCACTGGTGCTCTTAGAACTAAGGTGCAACACAAAGCATTTGTAATCATAATTGTAATGTCTTTGTTTTAAGTTTTGTGGCTGTCTTCTCTTTGTTTTGATTGAGGTCAGTTGTGGTTTCCATTACTCATTGGGCTGGTAACACAGTCATATTACTGGAACCATGAATACTGTGTTGAAACACGAACAAGCAATATTTTTCTGATACTTTAAGTCAGCAACTTGGTGTTTACTTTGTGTCCATTCAAGATTATGTTTTAATGAGAAGTTATGTGTTCTACATTTCAGACATCATGTACCTGAGTTACGTATCCTGAAGTTACCAAAGTTTGAACTGAACAAAGTAAGTCCTGCTGATGTAAAAACAACAAAACTTAACTTACCTGCTACTGGGACACAAATCCAGCGGAACAGGTGTCCACTGGGATAGTTTAGCTCATCATTGTAAAACTTAGCCCCATTGATGTTCAGTCAACTGACTCATGTTGTGCTGTCTTTGCTTAGTACTGGTGGAGCACCTTCTGACACTCATTTGAAATAACCTTAGTACAAGAGGTAATCTGCCTGCATTGCCACTCATGTGGAATAACCTTAGTACAAGAGGTAATCTGCCTGCATCGCCACTCATGTGAAATAGCCTTAGTACAAGAGGTAATCTGTTTGCACCGCAAATCATGTGAAAAAACTTTAGTGCAAGAGGTAATCTGCCTGCATCGCCACTCATGTGAAATATCCTTAGTACAAGAGGTAATATGCCTGCATCGCCACTCATGTGAAATAACCTTAGTACAAGAGGTAATCTGCCTTCATCGCTCTTCATGTGGAATAACTTAGTACAAGAGGTAATTTGCCTGCATCGCCACTCATGTGAAATAGGCTTAGTACAAGAGGTAATCTGTTTGCACCTCAAATCATGTGAAAAAACTTTAGTACAAGAGGTAATCTGCCTGCATTGCCACTCATGTAAAATAGCCTTAGTACAAGAGGTAATATGTCTGCACTGTCACTCATGTGAAATAACCTTAGTACAAGAGGTAATATGTCTGCACTGTCACTCATGTGAAAAAAACCTTAGTACAAGAGTTAATCTGTCTACACTGTCACTCATCTGAAATAACCTTAGTACAACACATAATCTGTCTGCACTGCTACTTAAGGGAAATAACCTTAGTACAAGAGGTAATATGTCTGCACAGCTACTCATGTGAAATGACCTTAGTGCAAGGGGTAATCTGTCAGCACGGTCACTCATGTGGAATGACCTTAGTACAAGAGGTAATATGTCTGCACTGTCACTCATCTGAAATAACCTTAGTACAAGAGGTAATCTGTCTGCACTGTCACTCATGTGGAATAACCTTAGTACAAGAGGTAATATGTCGGCACTGTCACTCATGTGGAATAACCTTAGTACAAATACTAGCCTATCATTACCTTCACATACCTTTCTGAGCTAAAGAGGAAAAAGAAGCCGATGTATTTGTGATGTCTTAGTCAATTAAACTGAAGGTGATGACAACCACCAGTTTTACTAAGGTTATTTCACTTATGTGAACATGGTGACAGCTTACCAATTGTCGATGTGACTACATAAGGACAACTATTTATTTCACAAGTGAAGTAACCTTTGTATGAGTAGTAGCTTCGTATATATTAAGCATTGTAAATGAAGTAGTCCGTCAACACCTTCACTGAAGTGAAAAAGTCCTACTACGCCTTCATTTATTTGATAGTAGCTATACTCAATTTAGGGACCGTGGCCATGTGTTTAAAACTAATAGTTTTCAGTGAGTGCGCTTTCTGAGCCTACTTCGATATACATTTCACAGTATCGAGTTCATCGCTAGACCCTCACATATATATGAGTGAATCACAAGATGTGGCTCTGGTAATCGCTGGGGTGCTTATTACGAGGTTTCCTCTACTTTTAACCGAAATAAAGCAGGGAGCATTGTGAAGTGGACAACCCATCATAATATAAGTGAGATACGTTTTGAGTGTGAGGGTAAACCCCAATCAAACAAAAACAAATAGACAATGTATTGTACAAAGGTTATTTCACTTATATAAAAGAAGCCACATTGTACAACTGGTAAGCTTCCGCTGGCTTCACATAAGTGATATAACCTTAGTAGAACTGGTGGGATGTCATTATCTACTCTTAACTGAAATAACTTTAGTCCAACTATTGTGTTGTCATCTCCTCCCAATAAGTGAAATAACTACAGTACAAATGCTAATTTTTCAATACTTACACTTACCTGAAATAACTTTCAGCAGTCTTTCACCATTTTCACATAAGTGAAATAACATTAGTACAACTGGTATTCTGTCCCCACACTACAGAAGTGAATTAACCAGAGTACAAGTTAACTATTACTCTTGGGCCATCTTCAACCAAGTGAATGAACCTTATTATCTTTTATTTGACACTGTACGCACCTTTGCATAGGTGAAATTACCAGAGTGCAATTATTACTCTTTGACTCTGTCACTGCCTTCGCACAAGTCACAAAACTTTTGTACATCACAAACCTCAACCAAGCATTAGTATTAAGTGAAATACCCGTCAAACCCCAATCAAACAAACAAGCAAACAAATCTTTTCAAACAGTATCCTGGGGCTGGTAAATGGAAACGTATTCCTGATGTTACAGAATAGTATCACAAAGTCCCTATGCTACAGAATGATACAAAATAGTTCCAATGCCTGTTTTGGAGCTGTGCTATAAATGATAGTATGACTAGAGGGACATGTTAAGATATTCATGTGCTCACCATAACAATGAAAGAACTCCTGTTACTTCCTCAATACAGTAGAATGGGGGTTTTATAATCATGGGAATGGTCTTCACAATTTGTAAGAATTTAAAAACTAGGTACCTATACAGGTATCTTTACCTTCATTTGGGCTTGCTAAGACTGTCAGTACATGTATGTAAACTCTGATAGCTGTTGAGTCAAATATTAGAATACCTTCTTTATTTGCTCACTAGTTCAAATTCCCCCCTCCCTGCTCCTCTAATGTCCCACACCAGAACTGGCTTTAACAATCCCGAGAGTTGTGTGCCATGACCTATTATAGGGGTCTCTATTGAATTATTATCTTGCTTCCTGGTTATACTTAATTGTCAATCACAGCTCTGGATCTTCCTTGTTTGTATATTGATATATCATTCACAGGATCAAGTTCGTTTGTCGACCCTCAGATATATTAGTAAGTAACAAGATGTGGCTCTGGCAATCTTTGAGGTGGTTTTTACAAGATTTCCCACCATAATAAGGCAAGGAACAGTGTGAAATGGACAATCAAACCAACAAACAAAATCCTTGTTTGTATACAATTCTCTTCTCTTGTGGTTTATATCTGTGATTTTAATTACAGTGTATTTACTTCTCTGTGTGTATCAACATACAGCTGTCCATGTGAAGATCCCCGTGAAACAAAAATAGGACTCATTGAATGGTAGTGAGCAATGAGTTAATTCCCTGGAACAGGAAGCAGATATCTGTAGTATCCTAGTTTCACTCTAACACCTTGGTGCGATAACTATCAATCTTTAGAAACAGAATTTATTGAAACTATCGAATAAAAAAAGTAAACAAACATCATTTTTAATCTCTTTGAGTAATAACGACCTGTTACAACTAATAGGAGACTAGTGTCAGACAGGTTTTATTTATCACAACCCCACAATGTAAGGGGTGTATCTCGAATGTCACTCAAGGTTATGGCTTCAAGAGCACAGCTGGCTATTGCGGGCAAAGACTTTGAGTGATGTTTACACATTACCTGATGTGAGCAGGTGGTTGCAGGGAGCTTCATGTTGCCCTGGTGCTCTCAGAGCTAAAGGGGAACAGGAAACTGATCTGTTTGTGGCGTCTGTGTTGCGTCCTGTATTTGTCCCGTCCTGTATTTGTTTGTTGCCAGTGGTGTTGAGGGTGGTTTTCTTCACCCATTGGGCTGGCATGTCGTCATATAAGTGAAATACCCTTGAGTACAACGTTAAACCCCAATCAAACAAACAAACCTGATATTATGTGAAGGTCATGAGCCCAACTTGAAGGTCAAGGTTATCAGAGGACTATTACCATTTGAGGGTTCTGACATTTGGCATTTGTAAACTTGACAATAAATGTGTGTAAATTGTAGTACTTCTTACGCATACTTTTCTATTATCAATTTAAGGACTAAGGAACCATTACAAAATGACAATACATTGTATTTTTCAATTTCCATGGATGCGGAGTATCCATACAATTCAGACTTTTTGGTATAAAGAAGGTAAACTACTTGTTAAGAAAACAGTAAATTATGCGATAGAGTTACGCTACCTTTTTAAGACAGTGTGAATTTTCAGTGAAGTTTATAAGCATTACAGTAATATTAAGTTACTTTGAATCAATCAATTATTGATGTTTTGTTTAATTATTTGTGAAACAGGAGACGACATTGGTACTCACATTGTGCAATCCACTGGTCTATAACACCACTGTTAATCTCTTACCATTCGGGGATAAGGAAGACCAATTCTCTAGTGCCAAGGTAAGCACCATTTGCACTCCAGATATTTCTTTAATTATAGTCTTTTGTGTCAATTGTGACAGCAAACTATCAATTTATTGCAATAGTCTGTGTCTTATATTAACAAAATCCACAATCCCCACAAGACTATCAGGGTTGCAAACATCACATGAGTTGGGATTGGGAATGAGATAATAGTGAGATACCAAAATCAACCAAATCATGCGGCCCTTTACCTAAGGGTGGTGTTTCTGACCTACTTGTCTGTCTGACGTTTACCTGATCATTGTTGTCATATAAATAAGACACATTTGAGCATGAATTTAACACCAACCAACCAATCAGCCGATCAATCAATCAATCATTCAGTCAGTCTTTTTAACATGTAGTGATATAAATTTATTGCTGACTGTATGAGGCTGGATAATAAATTGCCTGTACAGTGGCCATGTGGGGAAGATCAGATTTACAAGTATCCTCATACCTCCTATAGAAGTGAAAAATTAGAAACTAACTTGGTCTGTTAGTAATATGTTTATGTGTGAACATTATTAATTGCAGGTAAAGTTGCCATCGAGTCCCCTGATTGTCACCTGTCGAGATGACGCAGCTGTGTATGATGATGGGAGTACTGGACAGCCTGAAGTACAGGATGATCCTAGGTGTGTATAGGAGTATTTCAATCTCTACCAGAACTTCAGGTCCCTTAACTAATAACTACCTTCAGTCTGTAAATGTCTCAACATTTAAACAAACATTTTCTTTCAATTTTCAGTTTAGCTGCTTATTTTAACACGCTGCTAGTTTGCCAAGCTGCCCATGTGTTGTCTTGATAAGATTATGGTATTATTTGTTATATCATATTATTTTAATTTATTACAGCATTGTTGTCTTCCGTCGATCCAATAAAATAGGATTAAACATTGGGATTACACCAGAGAAAGAAGGGGAAGATATTAAGGTAACACCTATGTTGCTTACTCTCTGTTGTTGTTATTTATCTCTGTCTCTTTCTGAATGTCATTTATCATCTGGCCCGCGGCTGTGGTTTAGTGGTAGCAAGTGCGCTTCCTGAGCTGAACATGCTTCGATTTACCGTTCATGGGTTCGAGTCCGCCTTTCGACCATCAGGTATATGAGCGAGTCACATGTTGTTGCTCCGGCAATTGTGGGGATAGTTTTTACGAGCTTTCCTCCCTGTTTTCCGCCATAATAAGGCTGTGTACAGTGTGAAGTGGACAATCCGTCATCATATAAGTGAAATACCCTGGAGTATGACGTTAAACACCAATGAAACAAACAAACCAAATAATACTATCTTTATTTAGCACCAGGGGAAGATTAACTTTCCAACTTTAGGAACACTCTTTTCATTAAGGTTGTGCTAGTTGTTGGAATAGATCGCAACCATTTAAGGGAAAAACCCTTGAGCTGAGCATGACCTAAAACCTCAACCAATCAATCAATCAATCGATCAACTTAATATTTGTTATATGTAGGGTTAATGGGAAATATTTTTCACAGTTATTTCAATTCATTGTTTGTGTTTTGTTTTATTGTTATTAGGCAGGGTATTCAAAGAAAATTTCCTTCCTGATTTCCGTGATGGCCAGAATTTCTTTTCCGTGTTCAGTGTGTTTTTCCCAGCAGCCACTGGAATATTGGCAGGTGCTAATATATCAGGTGATCTAAAGGTGAGGGTAGTAACAGGTAACTTGTTGTTACATTCATTGATATCGGTCAGCTGTGCACTATGAATCCAAACTCTGTAGATCTGATTACGATCAGCATTGTGCCCACAGATGTGGCTTAGTGGTAGCGTGTGCGCTTCTGAATCCTGCTTCGATGTAATATTTACAGGATCAAGGCTGTTTGTCGACCATCAGGTATATGACCAAGTCACACATTGTGGCTCCGGTAATCACTAGAGGGTTTTCCCATCGTCATTAAGGTGAAATACCCTTGAGTAAAATGTTAAACCCCAATCAAACAAACTATTTTATTAGCATTGTAGTCATTTTAGTTATGTAAATTATACTACTCATGTTGAATCAGGTCAAATGAGAGCACTTTCTTTAATAGCATGTACACCCCTGTGTAGAATACATGCAGGTTTAACTGAAACCCTGGCATTTAAAAATGTGTTTGCCCTGGTTAAAATACACTATACAGCTCTATAATAAAACATCCTAGTAGAAAAATGGCTTGTCCTGGGCAAGCAGACAATTGTTTAGTAACACCACTGGTAGTGTATGACTACTTATTCCAAGCTAAACAACCCCAAATCTGCAGCTTTAGACTCAACGGTCTTACTAACTTATATTTTCTCTGCTTAAGGAATGTGAACCAATGAAATCAGGAAAGTATTAAATGGTTAGTTACAGTTGACACAAATTTGAGCTAGATTTTATGTGGTTGATATTAACAGGATGCTCAGAGCTCTATACCTAAAGGTACGATGTTAGCCATCCTGATCAGCACAGTGATCTACATCATGATGGCCTGGATGATTGGAGCCTGCAGTCTCCGTGATGCTACAGGTGTCTTACAGCTACTACCTGACCTCAACAACTCATCTTCTCTTCTTAATATGTCTTCCATTGTCATCCCAGCCTCTATTGATACCATCAACAACTGTTCTCAAGGCCCTGCTGGTGTTTGTAAATTTGGTCTGCTTAATAATAGTCAGGTAAAAATGTTTTGAATTTATCTCCATTATTTTAAAATGAAATGTGAGATCTTTGTTTAAAATTCTACACATTCAGCACAACATAGAAATGACAAGTAACATGACTTTGTACATTTTTGCTGTATACCTATGTGAGGTACACAAGTGACAAACTTGTGAAGAATGACTAACTTCATCGTTAGGTTCAAGGTATTTGTAATTTCTTTATTAAAGCGATACTCCAGGCTGCAATAAAATGTATATAGATAAAACGGTCATCATTTCTTGTGTTCAACGGTGCTCTCTAATTTTCTTATCGTGCTATATCCGTTTTATAATTGGATCTTAAACAATGGGTAATGCACAATCTACAGTCAAATTTATACATGCGGACATGTTTAGTTATTTTTATTATTAAACAGAAGAGCTTCACAAATATTGACCAATCAAATATCTTTCTTATCAAAATACGTGTCTACGTTACAAGACCTGTTTAAACCTATAAATATAGGTCATTGGTTCACACATGTTATTAACCCGTAACACACAAGAGTGTTAGTTGTGTGACATCATGGACATGGTTGGCCACGCCCAAAATGTCAGCTGCCCGTGGTCGTAGGAAGGTATATATCTGTAACCCTCAAGCTATTATATAAAATGAAGAAACGATAGGTCAATGCCAAATTTAAGTATATTTAATGGTAACCTTTCATTGGATAAAGGGGTTATTTCAGCTGTGAGTATCGCGTTAAGTTTCATAAAATGATTTCATAATCAAGTTTTTCCCATTACAACGGCCTGAAAATAATACAGTTGTGTTAAACAGTCGAATAATGACAACGCACAGCTATTATATGTATGTACATGTACAGACACAGACAACTAAAATGTGATTTACTTGATGGGTTCTCTGAATATTAACTAAGCTTGAAGCCTTTTATCCCTCTGGATTATAAAGTGCAGTTTGTTCGAAGAGTAGCAATGCTGTCTTAACACTGGAGGAAAATTAACTTTCCAACATTATGGAAATGCTTCACATCTTGGTTGTGCTATTGTCAATTATTGTTGGATTGCATCGCCGTTACATAAGTGAAATACCCTTAAGCACAACATAAAAAACCAATCAATGAATCATTCTACCCTTATTGGGAACTTAAGCTAAATAACAGAGTAACAAAACACTTTACTCTTTATGGTTGTGTTAGTGGGCTATACTGTTTCAGTACATTGGAGTCATATCGGTGAAATATTCTGTAGCACTGCACCAATTAGTCTCACTCATTATCGTAAATTAATAAATTTCCAAACAAATAACACTTATTTTGTTTGGGTTTTTTTTAAGGCCAGCAGATTGATCATTGTCAAGTGAATTATAATATATCAATAATTTTTTTCTGTTGAAGGTGATGAAAATGGAGTCTGGGTTTGGCCCTCTAGTCACAGCGGGAATTTTTGCTGCCACTTTATCTTCAGCTCTTGCTAGTCTCATGTCTGCCCCTAAAGTCTTCCAGGTGAGTGCATTTTATAACATAATATAAGTGATAAAATGACAAAATAAAGTATAAACTCCTCATGCAGACCCGCCTACCCGGTGTATTCTGGAGTATTTTGTACACATAATTAATATTAAATACAACAATAGGCCATCAAAATACACACAGAAAGTAACATTGTGTACTATGCTGTCATACAAAAAATTAAAAAAGATTAGATTTTTATATGTAAACTGACACATTGTTTTTATCGCCTTTATGTAATTTTGGTTGATGTATAGGAGGTTCAATCACTTCCATGGAATCTTTAACATGGTTACCAACGGAACTTCAGCCATTTTGATCCGGTACACATACTGTGATCTGCTCAGTCAAACCATCTTTATGTGCCATATTGACAAAAATCCTTATTACCATACCTCAAGCCCATCAACTTCTTCAAAAAGGCAAACATTTATAGTGGTTCATTCCACTTTCAAAGCATAATAGAATCATGTTGTTGTAGACCTGTAAGTTTCTCTGTTAACTCTTTGCCTCTGGAATATGTTTTTCACATGTGGATCTATTTAAACAGAATATCCCTGTAGAAAATGTTGTAAAAAATTACGTTTGTTAAGTACTATGGCCATAAGGTATAGAAAAGGAAATATTTTCCTCATCGGGAATACTTTCTCTATCCAAAAAGGCTCAAATATGGCTGCTATAAGCGGCTTGCCGGATACAAAGAGTTAAACTTCAATCAAACAAAATAATGTAATTGTAGTATAAAACCTATTTATATTTTAATTTTGTAGATACAGTGAGTATCCACCAGTTCTGATTACAGGATTGAAATTTTCTTTTGGAGTGAAAGACGATTTTATCACAGAATTGTAACCAGTGAATCAAAATGTTGCTTATATCCTTTAGAATATTATACATTTACTTTATATTGTGGTCTATTGTTTGTTTATTACAGGCTGTTTGTAAAGATAGGATTTTCCCCCATATACACATCTTCGCCAAAGGTTATGGAAAAAATAATGACCCAAGACTGGGTTACCTCTTGGCTTTTTTCATAGGATTGGGTTTTGTTTTAATAGGTATGTTATTAAACATTTTCATTTGACATGTGCTTTATAATATTAATTATTATATTAAATACATGTACATGTGTTACCACAATTTGTCAATTTAATTAAAAATTGTCTATATTATTATAGAAGAATACATAATAACTTATAATTGTAAAAGAAAACATACTGTTAAGCACTTTTTATATGCAGAAGTCTATATTTGCGTTTTTATTATTACATTAAGTTTGCTAGAATTATTTTTTCTTGTATTAAAGCAACACAAAAAAAATTAAAGAGATTGTGCCTTTTTTCTCTAAACAGTAGTTAAGGCTTTGTATTTATACTAGTGCTTAAGTGGATTAAATCTCTGTGTTGTTGAAGACACACAGACAGCTTAACATAAACTAAGCTACAACAACAACATGAAATTATTATGTCAGTCTCATCTTGTTCAATCCACCCGCAGAGTATTTTGAGGTTGGTTGACTGGCTATAAAGACTTCATTTGTATAAAAGTCGGGACAAGTTCTGATGAACGAAAAATAATTCAGGAAGTTAATCATGGCGCATTATAGCCGTGTTACACTGTATAAATACTTTTAGTCTGTTTGCAGGAATTATTTTATTTATTTTTTTTGCAAAAATTTGTTTCTGTGAATACCGCAAAAATTAAGATCTCACAGTAATATTGAATAACTTTTATCTGGAATATGTAGCCTGCATTAAATACTCTTATTTGTATAACTGCATTAATAACTCTGTGTATGGTTTCATTTCAGGATCATTGAACGCCATTGCCCCAATTATTTCCAACTTTTTCCTGATGTCGTATTCATTAATAAATTACTCGTGT